>JAOYMU010000098.1:127986179-127999555 GCA_025802295.1 Psammodynastes pulverulentus | reverse complement strand
CATGATTATCTTATTTGCTGTGTTTACTATTCTATAATATAATAACAACAACTACTACTACTAGTAGTAATAGTAATAGTAGTAGCAGTAGTAGTAGTAGTAGTAGTTATAAAATTGGAGCCTTTTAAGGCAATGGTCCCCAACCTTTCTGGCTTGGTGGACAGGTGGGGAGAGGGAGGATAGTTCTGTGTGCTTGGCAGGCGTGCCTGCGAACAACTCACACAAACGGACCTTTGTGTGTGAGTGCCCGCTGCTTGAACAGGTAGAACTGTACGCACACACTTGCTCATCCCTTGTGAGGCCCAGTAGTGGGCTGTGGCCCAGGGGTTGGAGACACCTGTTTTAAGATGATAAAATTTAGCTAGCCTGGTGTCACTTTGTTGAATATTATTATTGCAATTCTTTTGATTTTCCATCTTCTTGTGATCAAGAATTAGGGAAGAAAAGCTTTTATTGGTTGAAAAGATGGGGTGAGATGACTTATCTTTATTGGGTTTTTTAAAAAACCTTTTTGGTCACCTGTCCTCTAGAAATGGTTAGTATTTGTTAGACTAGCTAATAGAGGCACATCTTCCCTGACTTAATTTGTAAACACTATTCCTCTGAGTAATAAAATGTTAGGTATTCTGCCTGTTCCAAGACAGTTTTGCCTTTAGGTATCTCATGAAAATAGTAAGGAGACTTTCTTACCCAAGGCAACTTTCAGTAAATAAGAGAGGTAAGATACACATATCTATATTTTGCTTGCAGGCTGCCCTATTTTGCTGCCTCTAGGTGGCTATAAAATACCTCAACATTGTCATACATATAAACATAAAAATCCACAAATCAGCATCAACATATACCAATGTCATGTGCTAGCAATCCTAACTTCACCGAAGGGATAAAGAAATTACCTGGATTCTAACTTGGAAAATATATCATTTTCCTCTTGGTATTATAAACAATAATAATAATCAGAACCATTGTTACTTTTATGGAATCAGACTTGGCAAAATGTAGGAAACATAGCTAATGTCAAATAAATATGCATTTTTGTATTCTCAGGCCCCTGGTACAAACAATTTGCTTTGTGGTGAGTGGTTCATATTATCTTGACCTATATGTACTATTCTTGCACTTCTCTTCTGGGGACTGATTCTGCATTTTTTTTTCTTCACATTTTCAATTTAAGATTTTTATAGTTTATTTAAATATAAATTTTTCAGTTATTCTTTATTGAAAGCTGCAGGGTGAAAAAAATCAGGGTGCAACAATGCCCTTCCAAAATGCAGCTTTATTCTTTCCAGATTAAAATGGTTGATCAGAATCAGCAGCCCTGCTGTGTTTTCTTGTACAGGATACACAACTTGGTGCTTTTTTTTGCTTTATGCTGCATTTTAAAATTAGGTATCTGCATAGTTCTGGAAATCTACTTTAATCAATAAGGATGGATGTGTGTGTTTTGTGTGGGGCTGAGCAAATGTGTCCATGCGTAAAGGGGTTTTATGAAGCGCTTGCCTGAACCAATTGCTTTAATAAATTATGCATTCTGATGCTGCACAACAGTGTTGTGATCAAAAGCTATCTCCTCTGCCACGGAGAAGACAGGAAGATGCAAATCTTTTTTACTTCCCCCAAAGTTTTGTTTATTCATCAATTTAAGACCTTTGGGGATGTTAAAGCTAATGGAAATTGGTCAGTGAATTTAAATTGATTGGTCAGACAGTAGGCAAGGAGTATATATGGGAAATCAGTGGACTTCCAAGGCCATCCCATCCCGTACAATGAAACATCAGTAAAATTCTATGATAATTTCCAGTAGGATTTTTAAAAAATATTGTTGCTTGTAACCATTCTCATGAATATGTAGTAGGTTACTCAGTTTTGAAAGAGAGAATGAAGGCTACTAGCAGCTTCTCCCAAAGGCCCCATTTGTTTTCCCTTATGTATTGATATAACCGAGTGGATTTTCACATCGTCCATTCATTTGTTCTTTCTTTCAAGAAACAGCCTATTCTTTAGAAAGCATTTTTGAAGCGTACGCTTAGTTGATCTTTCCCTGTATATGTTATTGATCAAGTGAACTAACCAACTAGTCAAATCTGGTTGCCCCTGAATTTGATTTACTGCCTTAGGCTTTTACATGTTTAGGCCTCATGAACTTCTTTTGATAGTAAAGGGAATTGAGAACTGAGATTAACCTCTGTAGTTGGCAGTGGTTTGTCCAGCCTAGTCAACAGATTTGTTTGAAAATATATATATACTGAGTCTTGTCTCTGAAAAGCACTTGGTGGTTTATAGCAAATCATAACTTAAAAGGATCCTTCCAAATTATAGCATCGTATGAAACACAAAAACCCAGCAATCAAAATATTTGGGATATTAAAAAGAGCTGGGTTAAAATGGTAAGTTATAATTATGTTTAATTCCTTCTTACATAAATAATGTTAGTTTTGGAAGATTATTGAGACTGAGTTCCCTTCAGATTCAAGCAAGAATGGCTCCTTTATACTGTATATATCGCTGTATACATCAAATATCGCTCTTTCTAAGAGGGTAAAATAGGTGAAGGGACCTAACTAGATTCTTAATTCCTAATGCTTACAAATACATTGATTGAAATTAACAGTTGGGGTACAGTGAGAGGGAAGACTATAATTTGTAAATAAGTTTCTTAAATGCTTTATTTTATTTTTATGGACTTTTTAAATTAATAGTATTTTTTTCAAAAAATGGAATTTATTGCATTTCATAATTGATTTATTTGAAATTGTCTGTTGCTTTTGATATTGTATTTTGTGTAGTTTAATTTATTGGAATATTAGAAAACATAATTTATTAATAAATTTAACACATTTCTAAATCCATTGTTTGTTTACCTGGTCCTCCACTTTCTGGAGACTTTTCCTTCTGTTTATATACATATATTTTCCTCAAGATCTTCAGCAAATAATTTATGTACTACTAAAACTCATTGTATTTATCTATTTGTACTCTAGTTAGCCAAAATTGTGTATTATACCACAGCATTTTTTGATTCAAGGTATTTAAATTCCGCTAATGTAAAGAAGTAAAAAGATCCAGAATCCATTATACCCCTGTGGAATTGAAACTTCAGTGATATTCACACCAGTTGTGGCTGTTGCAGAACCCTTGCAGTTACATTCCTTGCTGGTTTCCCATAAACAAAATCAACGGGGAAGCCAGTAGGAAGTCCTAATTGGACCACACACAGTCATTCTGTTTGATCTGCCCATGGAAATCCTTTTATCTCTTTAGGTTAGTAAATACTGACTTGTTATTGAAGTTTGTTTGCCACTATAGTACATTAGTTTGTTTAATTTTTGTCCATGGGCATTGGGTAAAAAATAATATTTATTCTGGTCACATTATACTACACTAATTTTCTTTAGAGAATGAGCCAATGGATCACAGGGTTGTCTAGAATACATTAAAAAAAGAAAAATGGATTACCAAGCTTAAGTGAGCCACCAAAAGGCCATGCCTTAGGAGTTGTTTGGTCATAGAAAATGTCATAGCAGAGGTTCTCAATAAACAAATAGTTAGCTATAGAATATGAACACGGGAGAAGATAGCCATTTAAGCATTTTGACCCTAAACAGTTCAGTGGATCTTAGCACTTAGAGAAATAGGAAGTCGTTTTTTTTTAAAACAAGGAAGCTATAATGTTCCATGCATCCAATCTTGCTTAGCAATTGGGCTGCTTCACTATGGATCAACTGTAGTTTCTAAAGTCAGTATATTTCAATAAGGCACATGTGATGAAACTGAGAAGTATCACCTTGGTAAGATCTGCGTTCTTCAGAAGTAAGAAAAATTGGTAACGGACTTAAATGACTTAAAACACATTTTCTTCTGGTGATACAGCTTGCAATTTTGGATCTTAAATAGGCAGTATCAAAGATATGGGATGGTGCAAATAAATGTATCATACTGTGAGTAGACAATATCTAGAAATAGGTCACCATGGTTTAGCGGCTCTATTCTCTCTCTTTTCCTTTATCCTCAACTTTTTCTGTGAAGGCACACATTTAGCCACATTTTTCAATATAGGAAACTAGTATTTTGCGGTATAATGAGATTTTTTAGAAAAAAAAGAGATGAGAGGTGACACTGCTGTTTCTAACTAAGCATTAAGCTTTCATTGATCTTTTGCTACATATTGCAGAGGAGTCTTCCTGTTCTGATGTGGGTGTGGGTCACCATTTGGGGTGATTTATAATAATTCCCCATTGTAAGAGGCAAAGAATGATATATGTGAACTGCTGTTTTTGCTTATGCAGTGTAATGAAAGGCAGCCCATTAGATTGTACTAGAAGCTGTGGTTTTCCATAATAATGGCCGATTCCCAGCTTGCTGTTTATTGAAGAGCAAAAATAATTCAGCTTTGGAGAAGAAAATAACACCATCCAGAGCTGTAGATTGGAAAATTGAAAAGTATTCTGGGGGAAGATAGGAATGAACCATTTCCATAGAATATTGTTGCCAAGAAAAATATACAGACCATATTATTACCAGGAATTGAGCTCTCCTTGTGATGGACTTTCTGTTTAGTCTTGTCCGTACGATATCTGACTAAGCTTGAGTGAAAAACAAAAGTTATAGTTATTTTTCATATCAAATTCTTCTGCTCATCTCTAATATGTCAGGCAGGGATGACAGGGTTGGTACTATCATTCTTATTCCTAGAATATTTTGGGGGATAGGAGTTTTGAAATATCTGAATTGTTTTGAAAACCGCGCCTGTATTTGTTTCTAGAACAGTAACTGTGTTAACCTTTTCCAGTAAAAACAACTAAAAATGTTTCAGAGGAAAAGATATTATTATTATTATTGCAAAACCTTCTTGTGGACTTTGGACTGAAATCCATAAAAATGTACTTGATAATAAATGGTTTAGTAATTCGGGTGCTGTGTTTTTTATCTGGATTAGAACATTGTTAACATACAAGCTGAAACAATTTGTTTTATTATTAAAAATTAGGCAGAAAACTCATGCATGGTTTATGTTGAAATCTGTCTGTCTTCCCATTTCTCTTCCTTTTATGTGATTATTCTATTTCAGTTGGTTCTAAAGCAAAACACTTAAAGTTTTACTGCAGAATAATCTCAAGTGATGAATTTACGGCAATAATGTGAAGGGGCATTTAAACAGACATACCATTATTTAAGGGAACGCGGTGACTTAGCCGCTAAGACGCAGAAGATCGGTAGTTCAGCGGTTCGAATCCCTAGCGCTGTGTAACGCAGTGAGCTCCCATTACTTGTTCCAGCTTCTGCCAACCTAGCAGTTTGAAAGCCTGTAAAAAATGCTAGTAGAAAAATAGGAACCACTTTGGTGGGAAGGTAACAGCGCTCTGTGCACCTTCGGCATTTAGTTATGCCGGCCACATGACCATGGAGACATCTTTGGACAGCGCTGGCTTTTTGGCTTTGAAACGGAGATGAGCACCGCCCCCTAGAGTCGGGAACAACTAGAAAGCATGTGCGAGGGAACCTTTACCTTTAACATAATTTAAAAAGTGAATTAATTCCTTGACTACACTACTTTGCCATAAAAAGGCTATTTGCTAATTGTAACATAGTATTATTAATAAAAAGGTAAAGGTTTCCTCTGTCCAGTCATGGCCAAGATTAGGAGGTGTTGGTCACCTCCGTTTCTTAGCCTAGGGACCTAGTGTTGTCCAAAGATCCTTTCCATGGTCATGTGGCCAGCATAACTATATACTGAGGTGCACAGAACATTGTTACCTTCTCACTGAAGTGGTACCTATTTATCTACTCACATTTGCATACTTTTAAATTACTAGGTGGGCAGGAGCTGAGGCAAGAATGGGAGCTCACTCCATCATGCAGTGCTTGGGTCTCGAACCTGGGCTGTCAGATTTCTAGACGAGGTTGAGGGAGAATCTCGGCCAGCTTTGGAGCCTTCGGAAGGCTCTGATAAGGAAATAATATCAGAGACAGAGCTGGGGCCTTCCGTCCTCCCCTAGGTGGAGAGGCAGCTGTCTTTGAGGCCTGAGCTGAGTCAGGGAGGAATAGATGGGGCCCATCCCAGATGCGCATATGAATAGAGAGGAAAGGAGAGGAGAGCAAAGGAAAGCAATAAGCTGGCTCTCAGGGAAAAGCAGACGTAGATGCTAGCCAGCCCCTCCCTGGTTGGGAAATAAATATTAGGGGTTTGGGAGTAGCTGGTATGTGTTTAGGAGAATTGATAGCTGTTCAAAACCAGATGCTTTTGACCAGAAAAAATTGTGTGGTGTTTTTAAAGTGAAACCTTTTTGAGAGCAGCAGCTCATTATTTAAGGCAGGCAGTATAACCAACCAGTTTTCATGTTTCCTGGGAGGCTGTATAAGATTCAGGGTAATCCAGGTGCAGAAGGGATTCTATCATATTTGATTTAATTTGTGTTTCTTTGTAATTAGCATCCAAGATAGAGACGACTTGCTTTTTATTGTAAATGCTCATAGTGTGCAATGCTTTCTCTCTCTCCCCCTTCCCCCCATCCTCCTCCAAACAGGTTAAGAGTAAGTGGTGAATCTACATCTTTTCAAAAACACCAGATTAATCCAGATTTGTTTAGATCGTGCATTGGAACAGATGGATAATGGAGACTGGGGATATATAGTAAGTATTTCTATTGTTCAATAACATACATTTTTCAGAATATAAAAAAAAATTCTCATTATACAAAGTGGTGCTGTTTTCACAGATAGTTCTCTTAATCCCAAAGCTACATTTAAAATACTAAATTTCACAGACCTACAGCAAAAGTTAATTTGCTAAGCTAATTAGAAGGATAATTCAGAGACCATGTTTATGCTAATTGGAAATCCCTTTTTATGCATTTGATGAAGTCAGATTATCTTGAAATTGTTAATTTGAGAGCACCCAGACTCAGTTTATATATATATAAAAATCTCGTCTCTCCCCTATTATGAGTGGTCTTCCTCAGTTTTGGATCCTCCATCAGAGACCTGGGGGTTTGGGGGTTTAGCACAGTATCTTTGTTTTTTTCTAGCTCTGCCATTACCAAACATTTGAGAACCAGTTTGGTCTAGAACAGGGGTGTCAAACTCACATCATCATGGTGGCGTCATGTGATGTATTGGGACTTTTTCCCCTTTCGCTAAACCGGGCGTGAGCATGGTCAGTGTGTGACACATCCGGTCTGCGGGCCGAGGGTTTGACAGCCCTGGTCTAGAGGTTAAGTCACCAAAAAACAGGAGACCATGAGTTTAAGTACCACCTTAGCCATAAAAGCCAGCTGGGTGACTTTCAGCCAGTCACTCTATCTCAGCCCAACTCACCTCATAGGGTGGTTGTTATGGAGAAAATAGGAGGAGGAAAGTGTGTGGAAAGTGTTCGCTACCTTGAGTTATTTGTAAAAATAATAAAGACAGGATATAAATAAGCAAATTAACTTCTAATTCATGAGAAGAATTGAAATGGTGTGTGTGAGCACATGCACATATGTAAATATACCACATATAAGGAGAGGAATAACCGTGCTTAAACCGTGGAGGTGACAGAAATTAAACAATAATTAGCTGAAATGGAGGCTGTTTAGGAAGAGGAGAAATTTCATGCAACCATTTTTTTTTCAGCAAGTCTGATGTAGTGATCCTATTTTCAATTAATCTCTGCCTGCTAGAATGGCTGTTGCGTGGTAAAACCTCATTCAGTAAAGCTTATGTTGGAGAATTTCCCAGTATCCTTGGATATTCTAGGAAATTCAAGTGAACATCTCTAGTTTCACAGCACTGTATTCCAAAAAAATTCTGTGTACTTTGGATTCTGCTTCATGTTCTTTCTGCATGATTTTTTTTTCAGTGAAGCAGTAACAAACTGCTTTCCAATTGTGTTTTAAATAATCATTGCTACTTCAACTATTTTCTCCAATAAACAAGGAAATGTTGCAAGGTGTTTACCTTTTCTAGAGCCTGTATCTCATATTTTAAAAAGCCTTACACAGCAGAAGCTATTTACACCTTCTCCGATGCACATTTCAGAATCATTTTTTTTCAGTGGTACAATTTCAGTCAGGGTTTTTTGTTTGTTTGTTATTTAGAATAGAATAACAATGGAAGAAACCTTGGAGGTCTTATATTTCAACCCCCTGCTTAGGCAGGAAACCCTATACCATTTCAGACAAATGGTTATTTGACTCTTCTGAAAACTCCATTGAAAACTGATACATTGGTCTCCCATACTGCATTCTTTTAAATATATTATTCAGTTGGGTTGTTGTTGTCCGTTATAAGCTATCCTGGAATCCAGCCAACAAGGCCCGTAGGGCACGGGTGTCAAACTCCCAGCGTCACGTTTCCATCATGTGATGATGTGCAACATTTTTTCCCCTTCACGTAGCATCTGCATGATGCATCTGGCCCGCGGGCCGCCAGTTTGATACCCTTGCAGCAGGGAAAGTTAAACGGTACAGGGGTACCACTTTAAATTGTGATCTATTGGATTTGCTTAGCCTTTTAGATATCTGAAGGAAGATCAATTAGAAGGTTAAACCTGTTTCCCATTCCAGAGTGCAAAAGTGGGTTAAAATTAAAGGCAATTTCCAGGTAAATGTATGAAAAAACTTCCTAACAATAACATTAGGTGAATAACATTATGAATTATGGTGATTTATTAAATACAGGTAGTCCTCAACTTATGACTACAATTGAGCCCAAAATTTATGTTGTTAGGTGAGAAATTTGTTAAGTGAGTTTGCTCCATTTCACGACTTCTCACCATATTTGCTATGTGAATCTCTGCAGTTCTTCAACTAGTAACACAGTTGTTAAGTGAATCTGGTTTCCCCATTGACTTTGTCAGAAGGTTGCAAAAGGGGATCACATGACTCTGGGACACTGCAACTGTCATAAATGTGAGTCAATTGTCAAGCATCCGAAGGTAAATCGCTTGACCATGGGGATGCTGCAATAATCCTAAGTGTGAAAAATGGTCATAAGTCACTTTTTTCAGTGCCGTTGTAACTTTGAACTGTCACTGTTGTAAGTCGAGGACTGCCTGTATTTAAAACCAGGTAATGTCTGCTCATATGAGTGTAAAAGTGTTCTGAAACTTACTTTTTCTTCCCTAAGATGACTGAGCCGGTCACTCTAAATGTGGGTGGACACTTGTATACAACATCGCTTACAACTCTCACGAGATATCCTGATTCGATGTTGGGGGCCATGTTCAGGGGCGATTTCCCGACTGCCAGAGATTCTCAGGGCAATTACTTCATTGACCGAGATGGGCCTCTTTTCCGGTACGTTCTCAACTTTTTACGAACCTCAGAGCTAACTCTACCTTTGGATTTTAAGGAATTCGATCTGCTTCGGAAAGAGGCAGATTTTTACCAGATCGAACCCTTAATACAATGTCTGAATGATCCTAAACCTTTGTATCCTGTGGATACTTTTGAAGAAGTGGTAGAGTTGTCTAGTACACGCAAACTATCAAAGTACTCCAATCCGGTGGCAGTAATCATCACACAGCTAACCATCACAACCAAGGTCCACTCCTTGCTGGAAGGCATTTCCAACTATTTCACTAAGTGGAATAAGCATATGATGGACACCAGGGACTGCCAAGTTTCTTTCACATTTGGGCCCTGCGATTACCACCAAGAAGTCTCTCTCAGAGTCCACCTGATGGAGTATATAACAAAGCAAGGCTTCACCATCCGAAACACGAGAGTCCACCACATGAGTGAACGAGCCAATGAAAACACAGTCGAGCACAACTGGACTTTCTGCAGGCTGGCGCGGAAAACAGATGATTGATTTTCTGTCTGTTCTCTTGTTTTTAATTTTCAAGAAGACGACCCAGCATCCTCAGAACAATGTATTAGGAATGGGTCTGGCTTTGTCTAAAACAGTATTGGAGGCTTTCTGTTTTTATTTTGCTATGAATATTTATTATTGGTTTTTAAAGATTGGAGAGTGGACATGTGCTGGACTCTTCTGTCTTTTGTCTCGTGAGAAACGTATGCATGTGGCTGCTCTAATATTATGACTTTTTAAAAACAAAGGATAAACAAGAGGGCATCCTTCAAAAACATGGCAGATGATCACATTATAACATTTTTGTATTGTTATGGTCATTGGCCACCATGTAGAATAATAAAAATCACCCTCCAGGTTCAAACAGTGTTTAATCCATCTCCTTATGATTACAACATCTGGGAACAAGAGTTAAATAAGGAGTTAAAGCTGGAGAAATTCCTTCTGGATTGTCCCCAGAAATGGCTACGGTGCTTTTGAAGAGGAAATACTACCATCATGTAATCTAACCTTGGTTTTCCTTAATCAGTGAGCGAACAGTATTATAACAATGTAGTTACCAACAAACCTCCATTGCTTTTTTATTTTCCAAAATGCAGCATTTTGCAATTATGGCAATTGTTCCTTTCTATGCATTATAAATCAAGCAACCAAATATTATATCTGCAGCTATGAAAGTACAATTAGAAGTATTTATATTGGATTCTGAATGCAAATCCATCTTGTGGTAGAAGTCCTTATTTTTTAATGCCGTGTGCAATATTATTTCCAAATGTAATGCTTTTCAACAAAATGCTAATAAAACACAGTCTGGAAATTATATTTGCAAGCTGTTGGTTCCTATTTTTCTACTTGTTTTATACCCTAGGACATGTAAGAATGGCAAAGGAAAGAACATTTAAAATAGGGACAGTACTTAAAATTATTGGCTGGGTTTTTCAAAGCATCTGTAAATGGAAAGTAGGCTGGACAATGCAAATGATATTTTCTTAGAAAAGTAACCAATATGCCTTACCTCCTGTTTTGCTCTCTGCCCCATCTGATAATTAAATGAGAAGTTGGCATGCTATAAAAGCCCTACTCTCTAGTGTAACATTTCTTCCCTAGGGGGCCTTTGGCCTCATGTAAGCCGTTCTTAGAAAATGAAGTAAGTTGGGGTTCAGGGAGCAGAAATTGGTTGCAGAAGCAACTTCATTATTTTGGTTCTGATAAATTGCATTTTTGCCTATGCCGTTTTGAGCAATTGTTTCATGAATAAGCCTCTTTCCATGGCAATCCTTTGTTGACAATCTCCCCAACATGATCTCAAAATTCCAAGGATCCATTCAGATACAGAAAGATTATTCTTTCCAGTATAGAATCTGAATACTTGGTCCATTTAGCCCAGAGCTCTTTAAAATTTCCAATGGTTTACTTTTGTTCATGAACCCTGGATTATACTTTAGAACTAACCTTGATGAATATTTAAATAGCTTGGTGATTTTTTAAAATAGTTTATCTATAGCCAGAAAGCAAAAACTATGGAAACTGAAATCTTTCTTGTCTTTGTGGCCGTATACAGAAGATGGATGAATAAACCCAAGGTTTTCCTTGAGTTTGTCATGACTCATATATCATATTAAACCATAGTTTAATATTTGCAAATGTATCCAGTAAGCTTGTATGCATGCACTTTTCATATGGATTTGATTTCATACTCATATTGTTTGAATTCTGGAACAGAAAAAGGCTACTGCTAACCTGCAGCCTTAGGGAATTAATCCACGTAGCTGTTAGTCCAAGCCTTTCTTATAGATCTCCAAAGCTTTTTCTAACTTGCCTAAATGTTCC
Organism: Psammodynastes pulverulentus; assembly: GCA_025802295.1. Classification (NCBI taxonomy): domain Eukaryota; kingdom Metazoa; phylum Chordata; class Lepidosauria; order Squamata; family Psammodynastidae; genus Psammodynastes; species Psammodynastes pulverulentus. Next base: position 127,987,933 of record JAOYMU010000098.1, on the reverse strand, counting down.
TGGCTTGAATACATAATTTTGAATCCTGGAACAATATTTTGACAACTATACCGAGCAGTATAGCAATTGCTTTAAAATACATTTAAGAGTATGCTATTTTAAGAGATGCACACTCAAGTTTAAGTGTTTCCTAAGCATGCTGATTTCAGGCTATTTAAATTGATGCACCAGATCATGATAGATTGCCATAAAAAGCTTGCTTAATTTATTTTACAAAGCTTATAGGCTACTCTGATCACAGGGCAAATTCAGACTAGCCTGGGACAATCTGGAGAAGCAAGTAGGAAGAGTGTATAAGGGCAGCTGCCATGCTGAAAAGCAACCTCAAATTATCTGAATGCCAGCAATTATTCCCACTTCACCTCAGTATATCAGAAAGGTCACTGGTTGTGACACTGAAACTGCCCAGGCTACATCTGCTGTATTCAATTCTCACCCCCAAATTGCAAAGGACATTTTATTGGTAGTGGAAATGGAAAGAGGATGGAGACCTACCACAACTTATTATTTCAGGCCTACACCTGAATGTTTGAAACAGGAAACTAAGGCATCAGGTATCATGGTATAACCTAACCATGCTATGTGCCATTGCCAGCATCGCATAAGGAACAAAGCAAGAGCTATACTTCACTGAAAAGACATGTTTCTCCTGAAAGAGGGCATCCATTCCAACATGATCCCTAACCACAAAATGATGTGAAATGAGAGATACATCATACATAATTGACTATTGCAGTGTGGGCATACAGGGCTGTCCTTGAAAAGCATCCAGAACCTCTCAATTGGCTCAAAATGCAATGGCCTGCATGGTTTTGTGCGAGTCCAAATTTGCATTTGTGTCACTTCTTGTGCGAGAGATGCACTGGTTGCTGATTTGTTTCCAAGGTGCTGGTTATCAACTTAAAAGCCCCACATAATTTGGGGCAGGTTAATTGACAGAGTGCCTCTCCCCAATTACATACCTCTGGCCCAACAAAACAGAAAGGCAGAACACGTTGCAGGTCCCAACTATCAAGAAAGTACATCTGGTAGAATCTAGGAAAAGGGCCTTCTCTGTGGTGACTCCCTCCCTTTGGAACATCATTTCCCCCAGAGATAAGATTGGCCTCCATCTTGTTGCTTTTCTGCGAAGCCTTGAAGACATGGTTTTGTCAGTGGGCTTGGGGATTCCTGCTCAGAGCTGATCAAGTGACTTATCTGATTCTGTTGTCACCACAACAGTGTGGTGTGGGGGGGTTAAATTGTGGGTTTTAACCACCCGGAATCACTATGTATTGAGCACCTATGCAGGTAGTCCTCGACAATCATTCATTTAGCGACTTTTTGAAGTTTTAACAGCACTAAAAAAGTGACTTGTGACCAGTATTCACATTTATGACTATCACAGCACTGCCACAGATATGTGATCAAAATTTGGATACTTGGCAGTGGGCATGTATTTCTGACAGCTGCACTGTCCTAAGGTCATGTGATCACCATTTGCTAGCTGCCTTCTAATTGGTGGAAGCCAGATTAGCTTAATGATCACATGATACACTTAGCAACTGCAGTGATTCAGTTAACAACTGTGGTTAAAAAAAAGGTCGTAAAATCAGCTATTACTCACTTAACTTGTTTAACAACAGAAATTCTGGGCCCAGTTCTCCTAATTTGAGGTTTATCTCTATAAATTAGTTCAAATAGATAGATAGATAGATAGATAGATAGATAGATAGATAGATAGATAGATAGATAGATAGACAGACAGACAGACA
>JAOYMU010000098.1:127668750-127681287 GCA_025802295.1 Psammodynastes pulverulentus | reverse complement strand
TACATGTGGCCCTTTGAGGGCAACCATTACGCTGATGTGGCCCTCGGTGAAAATGAGTTTGACACCCCTGCCCTATCCTTAGGTTGATGAACATGTGCCAGTCCTTTGAAGCAAGCCAGATCCAGAACAGAACACAGCCTCTCCTGGAACTCTACTATATAAGCAACGGTGGGATCCTACCAACGCTGCTACTGGTTCGGTGATCGTGTGTGTACACAGGAAAAACACACATGCACTGCTTTCCAGCCGCCAGCTGAGGCCTGCAGAGCCAATCAGCTGAGTGGATAAAGACCAGCTAAGAACCAGGGTGGGTGGGATAGGCCAACATGCATTTTCCCCTTCCTTTTCCTGTCCGCAGAGCGGAGGCTGCTTTTTGCTCCCGGTTCGCCTGGACCGGGCCGAACAGGGAGGATCCCACCCCTAATAATAAGGTATAAGAACAGAACCTTGAAAGGCTGCCATAATTTCTCCTCTGCCCTTAACCCTCTTATACCACACAGATTTTGCATTTCTTTCTCATGCTTTCTTCTTTGAGATGTCTTGCATTCCAGGAGGTCTACTCTGCATTTCTCTGCAATATGTGATAGCATATACTTGCAATGTACAGCCACCTCCCAAAATATGGGGTATCTCTACTGCATATACACATTACAAAATAGATAGGTTATGCCAAGTGAATGAAGAAGCTGTCAGGGAAAATTGCAAGTTGCTCTTGCTGCTTTTCCTCCTACGGATTGTTGCTACAAAATACGAGATCCCTCTACCTGCCTGCACTCCATAGTAAGTGCTATGGAGTCTCTGACCCCTTCCTGCTCAATAACCAGAGTAGTCCTGTGACTATGATGACAACTGGGACTGCTGGGACAGCCATTGCAAAGTGATGTGGTCTCATGACATCACACTTCATGACCACATCACTTAGTAATGATAATCTTGGCCAGGGTTGTCAAACTCATGTTGTCACGTTGTCATCACGTGACATATTGCAACTTTTTCTCCCTTTGCTAAACCAGCATGCGATGCATCCGGCCCCTAGGCCGGGAGTTTGACACCCTGGATCTTGAAAGTCCTTATTGCTATCATAACCCCAGGACTACTTACAGCTGGATATTACTTTTATAGAGTCCTTCATGGTATGGACCCAAATTACCTAAAGAAGGAGCTAATCTCTTTACAATATGCAGAGAGCATTTAACAATCTATTAGTGAACATTATTATTTAGGTTGCAGAACAGTTCCTTCCTTGCAGCATAAACTCAAGTTGTCTTCCTATCAGCCCTTAGTCCAGGCAAGAAGCATAACCTACCAGTACTAACACTATTGTAAGATTGCAGCAACAGAATCTTAATTGTTTGAAACTTAGTTGTTTGAAAGCACTTCTTTAATTTAAATTTCTAGCAAATTAGAGAGGATCTTTTCTGAGATGCTTGCTATATTTCTTTTTCTTTTTTTCAAATGCGAGCTGGGAGAAGGACAGAATAATAGTTGAAATGGATATTGGAGGTCTTCTAGTCTGACCTGCTGCTCAAGCGGGATATCCTATACCATTTCAGACAAATGGTTGTCTAATCTCTTCTTGAAAGCTTCCAGTCTTGGAGCATTCGCAACATATGGAGGCAAGTTCCACTGATTAATTGTTCTAACTGTCAGGAAATTTCTCCTTAGTTCTAGGTTGCTTCTCTCCTTGATTAATTTCCATCCATTGCTTCTTGTCCTGCCTTCAGGTGCTTGGCGAATAGGTTGATCTCTTCTTTGTCGCAGCCCCTTAGATATTGAAACCCTGCTATCTTGTCACCCCTAGTCCTTCTTTTCACTAGATAGACATACCCAATTCCTGCAACCATTCTTCATATGTTTTAGCCTCCGGTCTCCTAATCATCTCTGTTACCAACTGCATGACAGTTGACTAGTCTGTGGCTCTTCCTCCTGTCTCCCACTATCATTCCCGTATACTATTATGGTTTGCCAGTGGTCTACATGGCTTCCTCTATCTTGAAAACCGATGATCTACTCAGCATGTGGAACACTGGCTGTTGACTATAATAAAGGGCTGATTGACTGACTCCTTAGTATGTTTTAGTCTTAGAGGCCCTGAAGCCTATGAGGATGAAGAATAATAATAGCTTCTGCCTTAAATATGCGGCTCATATTTCTAAAAAAATTATGCTAGTATCCTTTAAGATTCTCAATAAATAGTTTTGTGTTGCTCTAGGTTGTGTAGGTTTTGTGACTGCAAAAATAGGATGAGTTTCTCAAGTATAGTAATCTAACATCTCATGTTGTCAAGCGACGAGTCCATCAAACAATGAGCCAAAATAAATTCTCCTCAGCCATATTCAACAGTTCATTTAATAATTTAGGAACGAGATGGATATGTTCTAATGCAGCACCATAAATAAACCGAGCAGTAAAGATCTGAAGAAGTCTATGCTTCTGCACAAGCTTTCTTGTGCTGCTTTTTAATGTGCAGCTATAAAAAAGCAACTGCAAACAACTTGCCTGACAAACCCAAGGGACAGCTGGATATCCCTATTAACAGTAATAGGGTCAACTACTCATGGCTATGTTTACTTGCCTCTAACCATCTGCTTTTGCCCCACACCTATGCAGGCAATAAATTCAGCTTCAAGGAAAACAGTGAAAATGTTCAGTTATGTAATATTTGCTGTGAGGTCTCTTGTAAACTTCTACTCTAGTTCAATATTGAATTACACTAGTACAAATGGAAGTTGGCATGATATATAAATCCTTTCTGTCTCCTCCCTCCTAATTAAAATGATTCTAGCAAACAGATTCTGACCTTATTTTGAGACCAGTAATGTATTTATGACGGGAAGTGTTGTAACTATAACAGGTTATCATATTGAAAAACAAATGGCACAGACTCTTTGTCATAAATATAAAATGGATGATTGTCAATGATTCATAAATGCATACCAGGCAGCTTTTGTTCCTGTTTCATATTTTTTATGATAGGTTTTTGCCTTTGTTTGACTTGCATTCAGCTGAAATTCAGGGTATATTAGTCTTGTTTAAACAGATTGTGCACTTTCCCATAATACCTGGGTCAGGTAATATTTATTAACTTCCTAAATAAAAAGAATGCAATAATTTGAACTGTTGAACAAAAGCAGGATATACATTTAACAAATAAGATTTTGAAACTTATTGTAAACTGCCCAGAGTCAAATTGTAAAATTGTGATGAGTGAATGAATAAATAAATAAAACTCTATTTTGTCTTCTTTGTGTAAGTAAAATATATTTACACAGCTAAAATAATGTTTCCTTTGACAGAGTGACAAAACCTTCCTGATTACATCTACCCATCCCATCAGATCTGGCAAAAGAGACATACAGCAAGTGCGGTTTGAAAGGCGGTTCCATTTGGTGGGACCTTGGAGTGGAGTCTTTTTTGCTGGGGCATCTGCCCTCTGGAACATCAGCCCATCCGAAAGAAGCTTAGCTCCAACCCTTGTGCAAGAGAGCCCTTCAAATTTGGCTACCTGGGGATCCCCCTAATAAAAAAATCCTGTGTTTGCATTACATGTAATATCTTCCCTCTTGTGAGCTTATTTACTGTATGTTCATTGTATTTAACTGGACTTATAGAATTATACACACACACACACACACACACACACACAATTTTCTTTTTAAAAATAAAATCTCTGTGTGTGTGTAAAATATTTTTAAAAATAAAATTTAAAAAAAGACTACAAATTAACGTATTGTAGGAAAAAGGAAGGAAAAAGATTTTTTTAAGACTTAGTGCAAGAAAGAAAAAAGTAAAAGAAAAATAACTACAAGCAAACAAAAAGTACAATTTTAAGTTTACCTCTTACTCTATGGTTACAACACATCTCTTTCTATAATCCAACCATCAAAATCATAAATTATAAATTTGATGAATACATTACATACATACATACATACATACATACATACATACATACACACATACACACGAGGTACAATGACAATAAAGTGAACTAACATCGTGCATTGAAATACTGAGGCTAGTCTTGCTGCACGTATTTTAGTCAATATCTTGGGATGTGCTTGGAATGATAGTATTCAATTGTGGGATATCTGGTGAGATGTACACAGAACCAAGTTTTATAAATACACTTTTCTAAATTACACTGTTTTGACAAACATACTGCAGGATTCTCTTCAACTGTCCCCCGTGCTGCAACTTTTAATACAAGAGGGGGAATGATTGCCAGTAATCAGCACTACGGGTAGTCCTCAACGCACGACCACAATGGAGCCCAAAATTTCCATTGCCAAGCAGGACAGTTGTTAAGTGAATTTTGTCCCATTTTATGACCTTTCTTGCCATAGATGGTAAGTGAATCACTGCAGTTGTTAAGTCAGTAACATGGTTATTAAGTGACTCTGGCTTGCCCATTGACTTTGCTTGTCAGAAAGTTGCAAAAGGTGATCACGGGATGCCAGAACACTGCAATGATCATAAATCAGAGGTGGTATTCTACTGGTTCGTACCTGTTCAGGTGAACCTGTGGCAAAAAAACCTGTGCCGATAAGCTGATCAGATCAAAGAGTACTCTCAGCTGATCCACACGCATACGCAGTATGTGCTCGCCAATAGGTCCGCACATGCGCGGAAGGGGGAGCATGCACATTCAGCAAACCGGTGGCAACACCGGTAGGAACCCACCACTGTCATAAATACATGTGTCATAAATACATGCCAAATGTCCGAATTTTGATCATGTGACCATAGGGATGCTGTAATGTTTGTAAATGTGAAAAACAGTTATAAGTCACTTTTTCAGTGTTGCCGTTACTTTGAACAGTCACTGTAATTGACTACCCATAGTCCTACAGTGTTATATTTGTGAATCAACCTCAAGGTCTTGGAAACAGCCACTGCTTGCCTCCAACTCCACTTTCAGGGCATAGCTCAAGCGTGTGGTAAGAAGGAAAGACAGTAGGTTAAAGAAGGGTGAATAGAAGTTGAGGTAAATTTATTTCAAGAGCAAGCATGCTTAACTTGGAAAATCTTTTTTACAGTTAACAAGATAGCAGGAGGGCAGCAAGTACAAGGCCTCATGCCACAGTGATTCTGATTAAGAAAGGTTACCATTTCTCTGAGAATGCTAAACACAATTAGAGCAGCGTTTCTCAACCTTAGCAACTTTGAGGTGAGTGGACTTCAACTCCCAGAATTCCCCAGCCAGCATGCTTCTGGGGAATTCTGGAAGTTGAAATCCATGCATCTTAAAAGTTGCCAAAGATGAGAAACATTGAATTAGAGCAAGGAAGAAGAAGGAAAATAATTTGCCTTTTTAATCCACCCCCCCAGACTCTTCTATATAATGATATGTGACATTAAAATGGCTTCTTTTAGTAAGCTATTTCAGTGGTCAGAATTATTTCTTTAAAACTAACCCATGTTGGACATTGTCAACCTTAAGAGACACAGAAATGAAAAACGCTGACTTTTGGTCATAAAAAGTAATGTACTGCTATTCCAGAAAGTTTTATTCCAAACATTTTGCTCCTTAACTTAATCTCCCGTTTGAAACTCTCTAAAATGGGCAAAATGGAGAAAGAGAAGGATCAGAGAAAAGGAAACAGGTTGAGGCAGGATCACATTCACATTCCTCCTGGAAGAGAAATCCAGAAGACAGAAAAAGTATTATACTGAGTAACTGTCTTCTACAAGATTAGAAATCTAGCATGTATCCATCTTGCTTTAATCTAGCTAGATAGAGAACTTCCATAGCAACTGTCTCTATTGCATTCTACTTGTCTTTCTGAAGCCACGAAGCGACAGAATGTACTGTATAGTTTATCATCTGGAGCACCTCTGGCTCATGTTATTGTCCATACGGCTTCCACTAAATCTTGCCTTTTTTAGTATTACAAATTGGTAAGTTCATATTATTATCCTTCTGGAGGCAAGCATACTTTATTATTCTGACAGGATTTTTAGAATGTCAGATTTTTAGCTGCTGCTGTGGAATACAATTGGGTGCTATCTGTTTTATCAATGTGCTTTTAATGATATTTTAATTAAGTTTTTAATTCAGATTTTTATTAATATGTTTACTATTTCATGTGTATTGCAAGTGTTGAGGCTGGTGAGGTGGGAACGATTAGTTGAGCTTGAGAGAGATGTTATGCAAAACTCCTCCAAGATCATCAAACCCTCCAGGTGTCTGTTAATTTGGAAGGATAAAGGAAAAGAAGTCTAGAGTTTAAATTCTGGAAACTGGACCGATATGTCTGTGACTTTTTTGTTCTACAATGGACAATTTCCCACTGTGTTTTGTCTTCAATCTGGACTACGCTTCTAATCTTGCCAAGCAATGTCTAGGGATCTGCTACCAAGTTCAACTGAGAGCTGAATTCAGGATTAAGTGTCTGGAGACTTACAATTTACTGCCGTAACCTAGTAGAATCCAATGTATCTTAGAATAATCATTTGTGTTCAGACATACGATCTATAGGAGATTCCTTGTGTTCTCTCTCCTCTCTTTCTGGAGAAGAGGGGTAATTGTATCACATTAACCAGTTGTATGCTGTCCCTTCCTTGAGGAAATATACGGTAAATTGCAGCCTGCGATGATAGCCAGCCAGCTAGGCATTTCACTATATGTTTAAAACGAAGCATCCTCTTCTATGTGATTTAAACAGATGTCAGGACCTAAGTTTCTTCACAGCCCACTTGTTGCTATTCTAGTCCTCCGCCCAGCAAATTGTCTGAATTGTTGTGCGTCCTCTCTTCCCTACAGGAGCCTTGGGAAGCAGTTTCCTTTAATTTTTTCAATGACTCAGTACATGTCAACAGCTTGGAGGCCATTTTAGCAGCAATTGATCTATTTTTTCAGGTGTTCTATTTCATGGATAAGAATCTCCCTCTCTCTCTCTCTCTCTCTCTTGTTTTGTTTGTCCATTCTTCTTTTCTTTCTTTTTTCATTTCAGCTGTTATTTATTTTTCCATTTTGTTTTGTTAAGTAAATAAATAAATAGCCATTTCATTTCTTGCCATGGCTTCCTATGCATCCTGAGATGTCTTGTTTTTCCATTCTATACATAATCCACAGCCACAATTTACTCAATAACCTGACGAAGCCTACAATTTATGATACATTTTTAAAAAGCCCTCTGTTCTACTGCATATAATGTTCAGCATGTCCTCTGTTGGATTGCAAAATAGAGAGGATAGACCTCATGTTAAAGCAGGGATATCAAACTCACGGCCTGCAGGCCAGACAAGTCATGGGCTGGCTACGCCCACCCCCATTTTAGCAAAGGGGGGAAAAATCACGATACGTCACGTGACGCTGTGAGTTTGACACCCCTGTGTTACAGGAACACCCTTGCCGCTTTGTAAACTAAAAGCAATGCAATTGGTCTGACTTTTACCTGTGCCCTAGCTCACTTATAAAGACTCATTCCCTATTTCCACTAAGACATTACTAGAGCTCACCTAATATATAGCGTCACCTGAACCTATTACTTTCCAGCCAATTGTATTCCAGTCTTTCCAGCATTCTCCCAATCAAGTGCCTCTTAGTTTCTTCATGAACTCCAAGCTGCACAGAACCTTCTTAAGAAAGAGAATGTTATCTGTGTGTTTTGTTGTCTTGTTTGTTTTGTTTTTATGTGTTTTTTTATATTTGAAACTTAATAAAGATATTTTTATTAAAAAAAACTACTTAAGTATCTTCTGGATACAAGGACTTTGAATATAGTTTGCAAGCCAGCTGTGGATCCAACTAATACATCACCCAGACTTTATTTAACTAGTTTTTTAAGTAATATACCGTGGAAATTTTGTCAAATACTTTGTTGAAATTGTAGAATATTGTATTCTCAATACTCCCACAAACTACTAAGGAAATTGCTAATTTTTTTTTTAAAGTTTAACTCGATGATATTTACTCTAGATAAATCTATGCTGACTTCCAGTAATTGCTGCATTGTATCAATATATTTACAGATTGCGATATGATTTGTTCTAGAACTTTCCAGGTATTGATCTCAAACTGACTACACAGGGGCCTTCTTTTTGCTCTTTCAAAAGATAGGGATGATATTGTTTTTCTTCCAGTCATTTGGTAATTCAGAATAATGGATATCCAAACAATGAATAAGTTCAATCCAATTGGCTATGATTTGGACTCATCCAAGGTCTCTATTTATTCAACAGTTATTTTACCAAACACCAGCTAGAATCCTGCTCTTCATTCCTGCTCTTCAAAATTGCCTGATAGAACTCAAATTCTATTAGTGAATGCTGAACAAAGTAGTTTTTAAGTAGCTTTGTCTTTTCCTTGTTACCTCTTAATATTTTTTTACTGTCGTCATTGAGTAGTGGACACTCTTTCTTTTGTATTCCTTTTATTTTTAACTCACTGTCAGCTTTGGAAGCCATATTAACATCAGGAGCTTCCATGCTGCCACATTCCTGTGCCTGTGAAATTAGGAGGGGGGAATTTTAGAACATATGTAGTTAGATATAATAGCATTCTTCTTTTCGGTTAAGGACACGTTATTCCTGCACCTGTAGGAGGAATGGTTGAAGGGATGTCTCAAGTTGGGACAGTTGATGATTGGACCATGTGATGGACTGAAGGGTGCAGGGGTTGGGTTTTGACTTTTGAGTTACTGAGGGAAAATCTGGAACTCTCAGATTCAGGTTTTCCCAGATGTGCCAGTATACCTACTCTAATAAAGGGAACTTTGAGAAAATGCCAGTCTCGGAGTTTTTAATTGGAGTTGGGTTCTTCTGGCTGACACTACCCAATATATTTTTAACCATATAATGTTAAAACTTCAGTTTATTGTGAGTTTATTGACACCATATTTACAGTTTTAGGATTTTTCTATGTACTTTTCCTTGGTAGCCTATCCCTGATTCCCCTATTTGGGTTATTTTTGCTTTCTGTATTTTCTTTCTTTCTTTAATTTTTAATTATGAATCTTAATAGTATCTTCTGTTATCTCCCTTTTTTTTTGCTTTCTTGTAACTGTTTGTTATTCAATTTTCAGTACCTGTTTTTTACAATTTCACAATCATTTGGGAATCTTTTTCTCATTAGCTTCTCTTGTCATGAAATTGTATTTATTGCTTCTAAATCACTAATCTACTTTAGCAGGTCTTGGTTACATTTTGCAACATATATGGTAGCTCTGTTTTCCAACAGATAGAAGTTGCTGACTGAGGCAATGGATTATTTTTTGTCTAGTAGTGCATATGATAGTATCCATAATGTAGTTATAGGCAATAAAGGAGAGAAAAAAGATGCTCAGGTCCATATAGGAACAGATTGATGAAGATACCATATCTGATGAATTGGAGGAAGACAAGCTGGTGAAAGTTTAACATGCCATTTCTGTCTAAAAGACATAAACTTTCTTGAAGAATTTTATGTTTATATTTTATATCTTACTGGAATTTATTATCAACTTTCATTCATTTAATTATTGTTACTTTGGATTCTTTTTATGGCTTAAAACCATAAAAACAAAAGAGGTATGAGTTGCCTGACCCATGTAAACAAAATGAAAAAGTGAAGCAGATAGAGCCTGTACATTTCTTGTTTATAATAATGTGGCGATGGAAAATAAGTAATACAGATCGTCCTCAATTTATAACCACAATTGAGCCAAAAAAATTGTTGTTAAGTGAGATACTTTTAAGTGAATTTTTCCCCATTTTATGACTTTTCTTGTCACAATTGTTAAGTGAATCACTGCAGTTAATAAGTTAGTAACCCAGTTGTTAAGTGAATCTGACTTCATTGATTTTGCTTCTCAGAAGTTCACAAAAGGTAATCACATGCCTTTGGGACCCAGCAATGGTCATAAATATGAATTAGTCATGAAGCATCTGAATTTTGATCACATGATCATGGGGAAGCTGCAAAGGTTGTAACTATGAAAAATGATCATAAGTCGTATTTTTCAGTGCCATTGTAACTTTGAATGGTCACCAAATGAACTGTTGTAAGTCAAGGACTACCGGTACTTGTAGTCAGGTAGAACAGATTATCTTTCTAATAATGGGGAAAGGCATGAGCAACCTTTTTAGGCTAAAGGGTGCAGATACTCTTTGAGCAGCATACAAAGAAGGGGTGGGAATCAGAGAAAACACTATATAATTCAATGTAAAAAAATTATTTAAAATCAATTAAATCTACTTACAGTGACCATCTTCACATCTTTGAGGGCTTTTCTCTTTTACTGTATTTAAATGTCCAATTCCAAGACAATATTTGGAGAGCTTCTGGCCCATAACGAAGGCTTTGAAGAGGGAAAAGTAACCATAGAACCATAAGTTTTGCCTCCCTTCTCTTATACAAGAAGCAAGCAAGCACTGTGAAACTCACAGTGCAGAACATATGATGCAGCTATTCAGAGTTCCTTCCTTAAGGCATTGTTGTGTTCCTTGAGTCCCAGTGATGTTAATGATGTAGATGACCTGTGGCAGAGCTGGGATGATGTGATGCATCCATCCTTGTACTCCTTTGCTTATGTAACAGTTCTTTCTGTCAGAGTCATCTCCATTATTATTATCTCCCTACAGCATCTAATCTTTTCATGGCTCCATCAGAGACCTAAATGAGTCAATTATTATCTCCACACCAGCCCACAGCATTTTGGTTTTTTGTCATAGCAATTATAGAAGTGGAATTTCCAATGATATCCTCAGAGTCAGTAGACCAGCAAATATTTGAATTCAGTGCTTAAGCCCCACCATAGCAACCAATAAGATAATTAGGTTATAGTAGGAGCAGACATAACCAGGCATTCATTCCATCATTTTTATGAACTTGAGATTCCACCCTGAGACACTGAAAGTTCTTCAAAGGCAGATAGGGTTGTCCGCAGGGCATGGTCAAAAAAAACCAGAATAGTGGCCAACATAAGAAAAAGCAAAGTTTCAATCACATAATTGCAACTGCCATTTGACAATTTTTTTTACCATACCCTGCAGACATCCATGAAAGCAGGCAGCCAGTACAAATTCTATGCCTTCTTTTGAATGCTAATGTTCCACCAACTGCAATTTCAAACACATTCCTCTTTTCACTTTTCTAGCTCCAAGCTTGGAATGAAAGGTATATAAGGAATCAAATTCCTGCACTCTTCTGGAGAGTCAAAGGTGGAGGAGGGGGTCTTGGCAAACACAGATTATCTGAATCAACAGTCAGTGATGAAATTAATCTGATTTATTTGTTATAACTGTTATGTATCAATGTCTTTTTATTGCATTATTTTAAAATCCATTCAGAAATTCTAGTTTTAAAAAGAGGCCAAATTAACTTAATTCACAAGAGTCAATTGAAAAATTCTGCTACCAACTAATTGTATGCTAGGTGATAACATTCTTGGCTAAATATTGAATTTGTAGTTATTAGTACTGGCAAAATTTCCATATTCTATTATGCCAACTGGATAAGAAATCTTCATAATTGTTCCTAATTGCAAGGATGCAATTTTATTGCATAATATTTGCACAGATATTGTAATGCCATTGCTTCATCTCTTTATTAGGTATATATGAAAGAGAACCTTTGGCAACTTATCAGGATAGAAGTTTATAAATATACTATTGTATATTTCAACAAACTTTTAAAGTATGGAGTAAATTTTGGTTGAATTATGCAACCAAGTGCAGCTTCCCCCATATTTGGCCTTTCAATAAGCATACTCTGATATAAGTACCACAATCATATAAGACATCCTCACAAGTAAATTTCAAGTTTCTATCTTTGTGAACCTTATTTCTCTCATTACCTTATATAAGCTCACTAAGGATTTGCTAAATGTCAAGAAAAGAAATTAAAAAGTCAATGTAAAGTACAGAGGACAAAATAGACTGGATATCAGTCATGTATTATGTTCCATGAGTATTCTTACATTTTTCTTCATTCAATGGAAAATTAAGCGAAAATTAAGATTAATTTATGGAATTAATATCCTTGGGGCATAAGATTCATATAGTTCCTAAAGGCCCTTTCTGCAGAGCAGGCCAATTGTCCTCATTAGAAGAAAATTGTTGGTTGAATCTAGTATCAATAGAAGAAAGTCAAAGGATTTTTTGGACTTCTGGAAACTGAATATGCTCGATAATCAGTTAAGCAATACATAGTAAAAATGAACCTGATTATGCAATATATTCAGCTTCCAGAAATCCTCAAAATCCTTTGACTTTCTTCTATTTTTCAAAATGATACTGATTGTTAAACATTTTACTTTAGAAAACATTATCTAAAATTTTATTGTGAAACCATACAATTTTAAATAAATTTTCTGGGTTTCTGTTATTTCTAAAGCATGTACCGTATTTTTCGGACCATAAGACGCACTTTTTCTCCACCAAAAAGTGGGAGGAAAAGTGCCTGCGTCTTATGGAGCGAATGTACGGTATTTTGGGGCTCTGTGCCTCGCGTTTTCAAGCCTCTACGGAGGCGGCTATCCCTGCAGCCTTGAACGGGTCTGAAATAGAGCGTCCAGAGATCGCCACAACACATTGCCGCCAATCGCCGCCTCC
>JAOYMU010000098.1:127600018-127613492 GCA_025802295.1 Psammodynastes pulverulentus | reverse complement strand
GTCTTATACACCGAATGTTGCAGAAGCCCCACCCACCAGCAATTTGCCTCCTTGCAGCAAGCAGCAAAAAGCCTGTTGCAGCTTCAGTACAGCCTAATTAGCACAAGCAGCTGATGGTGTTTGGATCGGGCTCCCCAAAATCAGCTGTTTCAGGCTGCAGGGATTGCCAATAAGCTATGGCAATCCCTGAAGCCTGAAACAGCTTATCTTCAGTAGGCTGATCCAAGTGCTAATTAGGCTGTGCTGAAACAGAAACTGAAACTGAAACAGGCCGTTTGCTTCTTGCTGCAAGGAGGCAAATTGCTGGGAGGCAGAGGTAAGATTTGTTTTCTTGTTTTCCTCCCCCAAAACTAAGGTGTGTCTTATACTCCGGAGTGTCTTATACTCCAAAAAATATGGTAAATAATACTGGCTCAACTAGACTTCAATTACAGCTGCCTTGTTCCCTTCCATTTTGAAGGGCCACAGCACTTGGAATGGCTTCATTAGTTTTTATACATTGTGTCTGTAATTTACCCAATAATGAAAGTCCTCTGGGAAGATGACCAACTTACTGTCTTAATGTAACATTGATTATGAAGTAATATTAGTAAGGTTAAAAAAAGGAATTTCAATGAAATCTAAGACAAAAGATGTGTCACAGGTATCAGACTCTCAAAGGGAGAAAGTCCCATAATTCTTAACAGTTTGTGACCGATCTTGCAGGTAGTCCTTACTTAACCTAACAATAAGAAACATTTATAATTCTATGTCCCATACAGCATATAGTCTGCATGATTGGGAGCCACCCAAAGTTTGGTATAAGATGGACTGCTATATACAGTAAATGTTTTAAATATAAAAATAAATAAATAAATACAAAGGAAATGCCAACTTCCATGTCAGGCAGGCTGACTAGAAAGCAATGCCATCTGATTCAATCTCATTGAAGAGCCATGGTGGCACAGTGGTTAGAATGCAGTACTGCAGGCTACTGCAGGCTACTTCTGCTGACTGCCAGCTGCCTGCCATTTGGCAGTTCAATCCTAATGGGCTCAAGATTGACTCAGCCTTCCATCCTTTTGAGATTGGTAAAATGAGGACCCAGACTGTTAGGGGCAATATGCTGACTCTGTAAACCGCTTAGGAGAGGGCTGTAAAGCACTGTGAAGCGGTATATAAGTCTAAATGCTATTGCTAAGTGCTATGTGGCTGTCACTCTTGTGCAGACCCTTCAATAAACACTTTAATATCGCAGATTATTCCAGACTGACACATAACCGATGAAGCAGGTAAGGCTGGCAAAGGTGGGCTGCACAAAGGCTACAGCTCTGCAAAACAAATTGCCAATCCTTGAAAACCACAGCCATACACAGTTAAATCAGACCTAGAGAGAATAAATGGGCAATTAAAATCCTATCTCCATGGCAACATATTTTCCTTTAAGAAGCAATGCTGATATATTTGGATCAGAGTGCAGGAATTTAGTCCAGGAAGAAAAAAAAAACAAGTAAGGGGTCCTTGATGTTCTCTGAGTTAGTTTTTTTTCTTACAACCTTAGCTAGATAACATCAGTGCTTCAAATATTCTTCTTTATCGGAAAAAAAGAACAATAATAGCAATCTGTTTAGATCATGATAAAATCTTCTAAAGCTTTTATCTTTTTCCTTGACTTACGACCACAATTGAGCCCAGAGTTTATGCTGCTAAGTGAAAAATTTGTTGAGTTTTGCCCAATTTTATGACCTTTCTTACCACATTTATTAAGTGAATCACTGCAGTTAAATTAGTAAATTGATTGTTAAGTGATGGTGGAGACTGTATTTGGGGCTTGGGGAAAGATTTGAAGTTCCATCATTACATCAACAACAGTTGATCTTGATTACAGAGCGGGACTAAAAAACTAAAGGTTTTTTAAAAAATAGCTTAGTTTGCCAAGCTCAATTCAAACCACTACCACGTTAACATTCGCTTGTATGCTCTATTTCTACCAATAGGAACAAAAATAGAAGTAGAGTAGTTGAAAGACTGTTTGTAAAACTTTCGAGGACAAGTAATCCATAAGGGTGAAACATTCAAGAAGGAAAAGTTACGGGATCAATAAGTTAAGAGTTGGGTTAATCAAAACAGTTGCCCCAAATCTAGTCTCATCCACCTAACTTTTCCCTGAAAATGATCTTGTGCAATCCAGAATATAGTGCAATAAACAGGGAGTAATCACAAATAGCTTTGGATAAAGCATACAAGACAACATAAAAAAAAGGGATAAAAGCAAAGTCAACCAGAAGCTAGGAAAAAACATTTGTGTTATATAAGACACACAGACAAAAAAAGCTTTTTAATTATTCTTTCCCAGAACCTTTTATTACTTCCTTTCATAGAGCACATTTGAAGAAGACCGAAGTCTCCAGTCGGGGTAGAAAACAATGAAGTAGGGAAAGAATCAACTGGATAATATACAATTCAAATTTTGATAAGCAGTGCTGAAGGATGGAAAAAAATTTTTTTTTTTACTGTTTAGTCGAGGAAATGGTGTACAGTTCAAATAAAATATGCAGCCGGTGAATAATAGGAATTCATGAATATACTTTATTAGGAAGATACTTAATGTGCAGTTTATCATCAACTCTCTTTTCCTTCCTCAAAAGTCCAATTTCCATAATGGCCAGATTTTACAAGGGAAGTCTCTGCACTTTCATTTTAGAAGCTGCCTTGAGAAAATGACATATCTCAGTAAAAAAAAAGCAAAACCCTTTGATAATTGAATAACAAGCTTTCTTTCAAAGTGTTTAATGAAACACTTACCTGAAGGTAGATTATTAGCAGTTTGTATGCTAATTTAAAGTTGAAACAGTATCTTCCGTGCAGTTTTAATAAAAGCGCCGCTTTATAAAAATGTAAATGCTGAACCGCATTTGTAACCACATTTAGAAAAGGTCACTTACTCTCCACGAGTCAGAAACGTGCATAGGATGCCTTATGTACCCATTAATTGCCAGGAAAACATCTAAAACCCTTTAGATAATGCATAACAGATTATTATTTTGTTTTCACATGGAAATCGCTTCTGAATTTCGTGCTTGATGTGGAAAAAAATGTAACTTGGACTTGGGATTTTAAATTTAGTGTTGTGGCCCGTCGGTGGCTGGAGGAGCTGGCAGCAGAGTCTGACAGCAAAGAGGTTGGGGAGGAACCTGGGCCAGTCCTGGAGGCTGAGGAAGGCTCGGAGGAGGGCTCTGTTTCAGAGGCAGAGATAGGGCCAGGGCAGGCTTGCAGTCATCAGCTGCCTTCAGATTCAGACAGCGGTGAAGCGGGGGAGTTTCTGAAACCGGTTCCCAACCTGCGTATGTGCAGAGCTACCAGAAGGCAAGAACAATTGAGAAAGCAGGGTCGACTCAGGAATTAGGCCACACCTCGGAGATGATTGGCCCCTTCCATAGGACATAAAAGAGGAGCGAACGGGATGTGAGCTTTTGCAGGAAGCAATTAGTTCATCTGGTCAGTTCAAGCTTTGAAAAGTTCTGTTTGGCCTTGCTCTGTGTTTGGCAATTAGTTCTCTGGCAGCATTCCAAGTGCAATAAAGTGGGTGGTTATAAACATTCCCCTGAAAGACTATTTGTGAAGCTTTGCGGGCTGTGAATGTACGTAATTCACAGCCATGGAAATAAAAGAGGTTTTGACGGGACTACAATTGTATTTTATACTTTCTAAGGAAGCCTAGGTCAGAACAATTAGATTGATAGATCGTAATAGAAATGACTTGTTTATATTATTATGGAAAAACAAAAGGCCGTGATTCGATGTTAATGCCCTATTCTACTGCAACAGAGAGAGTGGGAAGTCAGCGATTCTTTTTCTTGTCTTTTCCCTACCTTTCCTCACTTCTCTCCCCCTTTTCCCCTCCCCTCTCACTGCTCTTTTATTTACCTTTGTCTTTTGCATTTTATATTACTTTATAACCTAATAAAAATGCATTATGGATAATGCATCACAGAGATCAGAAAGATAAGTCTGGAATCAGCACATCTTCTTAGCCTTTTGGAATCCCAGGAAGCCAAGCTTAACATACCATCGTCATCCGCGGGGTTCAAGGGGTTCGACTTCAGCGTGAAGATTTTTCGCAGTTTACAGTTGGCTGAAACAATAATGCCATCCAAAGACTGAAAAACAGCGCCTTTGAATATCTCACTGGTAAATGCCACCAGGTCAATGCACAAATTGCACCACTAAGGAGAGGGGGGAAAAATGTTCAGAGACATATTTGCAAACACTAATTTTCAATAAAATACACTATTAAAAACCAATTGTATTTATTGCTTGGCTTATACGCCACTCCGGCCTCGTCTGCTTCTAAACAGCCCAAAGGCCTAGAGTTACTACATAACGGATTTGATATCATGCAAGAAACACAATAAATAAATAAATAAAAGAATACTTCTGAAATCATAATTTTGAAAACCGTCTCTCAAAATTTCCCCAGCAATCGAAAACATTACCTTCTACGGTGCTGACATTTTTAATGGAGAATAGACAATCCATGACTGTTGGGTCCCTGTTTCAGAGATATTTCCATACATAAACAGAAAGACCACAAGGGTGAAAAAGTAGAGGGAGCATAGTAGCGGCTTTTTATTGGCTTCCCCGTTGACTTTCCCTGAGAGAAGGTGGCAGGGAGTGTTAGAAATGACAATCGCGTGACTATGGCTGAGCACAGCAGCAGTGCAGAGGCATTGAAGTGGCCACAACTTTGCCAAATTTCAATCCCATTGCAGTCGTGGGTGCTGGATTTTGTCCACATTTTTAAAATTATGCCTTCTGAGGTAGATTGATTAAAAAAAACTTTACCCTACAGCAGAGGTCTCCAAACTTGGCAACTTTAAGACTCCCAGAATTCCTCAGCCAGTTTTGGTAGTCACAGCACCACAAATTTTGAAAATCCCAACTTATAGTCTGCTTTTATATTTTTAAAAGCTGGTTTCAACATACATTATAAGCTGCAGGAATAAAAACTGAAACAATTAATTTAACGTGTTTCAGGAGTACATTGCAATCTATCTTAGAGAAGAAAAATATAACTTACAGTATTTACACTGTATGATGTTTTATTCCACTGAGGATGTTTGTCCCCCATTATTAATTTAATGAAACAAGAAAGGGTTCCAGTAGCAAAAATCAATACATTTCTTGGAGCATTTTGTTTATTTGTTCGTTTCGCCTTCCCTCTGGTTTTCAGAAACAGAACTATTACGAACATGGAAATTCATCTTCCTAGATCATTATTTATTATTGCCGTTGTGTTAAATCTCAACAGATTTCACTAGCTGGGACCAAAATACAGTATATCAAAGGCAAGGATTAAGGTGCTTGCTTTTGCTTTTGCTTTTTGAGTACAAAAAGGAAACTGATGTGAGTGAAATGACGGGGACATGTTTATATTGTATAGTAACATACAGTATAACACTAAAAGATAGGATTAATTCAGAACAAATTCTGCAGTAAAAATTAAACCAACATAGCTAAATTAATTCCTGACTTCTGACTGTAGAAAAGAGATTTAAAAAATTAGACAGTTTATTAATTTGATGACATTTCTAAGGGATGCATAAAACATACCACTTTCAATTTTTGTAAAAAAAGCAAACAAACAGCTATTCTTATTCCTGGATGTTGTGTTTTTTCCTTTAAGAAGAGAAGAGTATCCCCAAATTACCTTTGCAAGAAAATACTGCATATGTAAATAGTCTGGGGGATTATATGATACACACATTCATGTTTGATTTGCGTTTATCATATCCGAAAACATGGACACCATCAACAAGAGATATGATAATTAATGACATAATGCACCCAAGAGAAACTGACCACAGTGGAAGTGAAATTATAAGCCTGTTGTGATCCGGTGATGTTTCACTCAGTAACTCTGCTGCTTAGCAACCGAGTTGCTGGTCCCAACTGCAGTCACTAAGTAAGTACTACCTGTTTTTTTTAACTACAGATTGCATGAATGAAATGAAATGCATGTTTTCCAGGATATCTTAATTTTGTAAATTAAAACGGAAGCTTATTTCCCTATATACACGAATCCAAGAACTCTCTGTAGTTTTCCTTACCTCCCCCCCACCCCAAATAGTCAGACAGAAATCTGGAATCATTCTTAGAAATGCACTAGTCTTAGCTGGAATTAATTGCCAGTGATGTAATTGCAGAGGTAATCAAATCATCTTATAGTACAGGATCATTTCTCCCAATTCTCATGATCTTTGGAATACCATGTTTGATCTTTTTTATTTAATTTCTATCATATCTTTTTACTCAAACCAAGCAGTTAGGGTGCTGTGCATACTGAATTAATAATGTAGCATTATTGGAATGCTTGGCATGAAATTGTGTTTTGGTTCTCATCCACTGAATAGGAATGGGAAGAAGAAACAGCACCTGGAAATTGTCAGTGTGACCTCGTATTCTACCAATCTACTTAATCTTCATGCCACAGAAGTGTCTAATGATGATCCAGTTTGTGCTACATTGTGTGCATTGCTGTACAATTAATTCTGAAGAAATATGTGAAATTAACCAGAAAAAACAATTTCTTTTAATCATGATGTGCTGGATCGCTGGTAGGAATGACCAAATATTTAAGCACTGTAATAGAAAGTAAAAGAGAATCATGCACGACAGTAATAATTTGAACAAGGAAAGAAATATACTTACAATTTTGCGCTTGATCATAAAGAGAGGGATTTTTGCATGCAGAGGGGTTACAGACAATTCTTTGTGGATCGTCGATAAATACAACCTTCTTTTAATATTTCCTAAATCAGTTATCCTACAAGAGAAAAAAAGGTGAGAACAGAGATGATAGAAATTGATCTCTCATCAATTCAAAAACCTTTCTCTCTGGGCAGCCATAGAAAACCATCATTCACATGTAAAAGCTTTATATCAAGGACAGCAAATGGAGAAGTTAAATATTATCCTTCTACAAGATAAGTAATGAGATTTCTCTCTCAAATTCATAGTCGCTTCAAGCAGAATACATAAAATCACTTTACATGTTAATTTTAGTTCAACGCTACGCACCCTTCACTTGATTTCCATAGCATTTCAAACTTATGAAAGAATTCAATTTAAATGAATTGCAAAACCACAAAACCCTCAATAATCATGCTTCCTCCCCCCACAACTCTCTTCAGCTTCTGTAATCTTGGAAAATGCTATCCGATCTCTAAAAAGGGGAATCGTATGTTTTCATTTTCTAAAAATGCATCTGTAATATCACATGGGCTTTGTTTAAAAATACGATGCAAAACATTAACATGTCAGTTTCCTCTTCTGATCGCCTACCTCCAAATATCAAACCCACCTGCTTATTGCTATTCAAGCTGTTCTCCAATGATGCCTGAGGCACTATATCTGAACATCACTAGCAGGTTAGAGTCACAAACAGTTTGGTCTCCTAATATGCTGTTTCCCGTGTCCAAAAGTTTCATACTAGCTACATTTCTAATTTCATAACTGAAAAGTTTTGTTCTACCAGAATGCAAAGTTTTAGACCTATAAGTTTACTCACTTCCCTTTTCCATCAGGCTAGCAATTCCCATTGCTTGCTTTTCCCTTTCTGATAAACAATTTTAGACAAGTCCTCAAAATCAGAATATTTTCCTTTATTTTGGATATACAAACTAAAAGGGGTTGTTTCTTAGTCTGAATGTCACCAGTTGATAGGTGGCAATGTTCTTGGGGAAAATAGAAAAAAATAGTTAGGAAAATAATCCTTTAAACTCATGGCACAACATAGGAGAACAAACCCATCAGGATAAGATTCAGCAGTCCATCTGCATTTGAAAGGTCACTCTTTTGAAGACAGTAAACCAGAGAAGACCGCTGGTTTGGAAGAGGGGTCAAAGAGGCCATGTATGTTAAGACTGAATAGCCCTCTCTCAACAGAAAGGGGGGGGGATATGACACCACCTATCTCCTGTTTACAAGACAGTTTTTTCCACAGTTCCAGGAAAGTTCCACATCCATTTGCAGTATTCAGATGACCCCGAGGATACAAATAAACCTTCAGGTGGCCTCAACGACTCTCAGAATGAGTGCTAACAGTCAGATGACTGCAAGGAATATAAATCCTTCTATTCTTCACCATTCGGTCAGAACTGAAGAAGCTTCTTGGATGAGAAGCGAAATGTCTTCAAGGAAGAACAAAGGAAGTTCATTTGCCTTTTGAAAAAGCACCTTTGGGGCAACTATGACCATGGCTCACTCAACCATGACTGAGAATCTCCATAGACAATCCTTTAAATAGGAGTGGGAGCCAATGTAGTCAATGAAGACTAAACATGTTTAGGTCAATGAAATGTTGAGGGAAAAAAACAAAATGGGATAATCAGAATTATTTTTATGAAAAAGAATATACATCACCTTCTAACAGGAAACTTAAAAAGATATTTGATCTTATAAGAAAAGAAACATGCCAATGAATAGATTCTTTTAAGGACAAGAATAAGAAACTACCATACATTAATTATTCACATTCATTCACAAGTTAAAACAAGCCAATGTGGTCCAGCACCAGGATGGAAAATGGAAAACTTCAAGTCCAACCTTAGCCATGAATGCTGGCTGGGTGATTTTGGGCCAGTCATTCTCTCTCTTAGCCCAACCCACCTCACATGATGGTTGGGGGAAAAATAGCAGGAGGAAGGTGTGTTGGATATGTTTACCAGCTTGAGTTATTTGTAAAAAATAATAAAGGCAGGATACAAATAAATAAATATTTACATTCTGCTCTGGTGCATACCTAGTGAGGTTCATAAAATGCAGAAAACAAGAACAGAATGTAAACAGTTGAAGACGTATCTTACAATTAATATTTAAAAGCCCAGTAAGGGATTCATTTTTACAACAAATATAGATGGGCCTTTTCTAGAGCTTCCTTTTGATGTCCTCCTATCAGCTCTACTGGCAGGAAGATTTAATGGCAGTCCTTATTTGCACAAATTTTGGCTTTTTGGATCCAGGGAGGTAGAAATTCCTGCTCCTGTCCTCAGATAGTGTCCTCTTTTGATGCCACAAGACGTTCTTTGATCTCCTCAATCATTTCCAAATATGAGTGCCAACATTAATCAATCGTATTACTTTTTCAGAGATGCTAACCCCACACTCATATATCAGGTGGCCAAAGATCTTCAAGTGCAAAACTTTCAATTAGATAGATTGTTTTATTATGCTATTGGTTTTTTCTTTTCTTTTTTCAATAATGGATTGTTGCATCAAACTATTTCTCATTTTTACTGTAAAGGCTGGTCAAAGACTGTAATAAAGGAATTTAATTTGATTTGATACTGATTAGTCAGCTGCTGAGACAAATGGGGAGCAAATGCAATTCTTGAGGGAATGCACCCCATAATTGATGAACAATATAAAAGGAAGCACTGCCCAATTTGCAAAAAAGACAGGAATCTAACAAGGAGATATATGCAGATATTTGTTTCAAGGATTTATATGGCGACCAGTTCATAAAAATACAATACAACCATGTAAAATAAACAGAATTACAATAAAAGAAAAACCACAACAAAATCCACAGCAACTATGCAAAGTTGGGGCATACCAACACGTACTATACAGGTAGTCCTCTACATATCACTGTTCTAAATGTATTAAACTGCTTGTTTAATTGCAAGGTTCATATATGATATATTCATAAACTTAGGAACCCCAACATTATTCAACCACATGCCATTTTCATGCGTATGCTTTTTAACTAAATCTTTCCTACTGGTTAATATCACGTTAATGACAGCTCAATCTCTTGATATTTCTTTCATCTGTTGAAGAGAATGTTGTCAGCAGCACAAGGAATTTGTTTGGCAAAGCTTATTTCTCAATAGCAATCTCTCTCCATAAAAGCGAAATACCATTCATGCATCATCACAAAATCTCCAGAACTGTAAAGCCTACAAACTTGAAATTTGGCATGTATGTTCTTCTTGGCTTCTAGGTGCTAAGAAAGGATTTTTTGAAATGACAATCAGAACATTAGTATTTCCTATATTATTATTAACACGCTCTGATGCTATGGAGTTCTACTCCCCCTCCCCACCTGAAAATAAATCTGTTCCAACTGCAGTTGATCTAAGCCACGCCGAGGCTCCTTGCCGTCTCCTCCTTGCTCACACAGCAAATACTGTTTCAGTTTCCAAACACCCCTCAACTCTCTCACATGCTGACAGGACGCTAGCCAGATGAATACCGATGGATACTGGTAGGCAGAGGCAGAATTTTTTCCCCTTTATTTTCCTCCCCCCAAACTTGCCTGATCACATAGTTTCATAGCGAAACACGAGTACCCTGCTAGTTGACAATAATTACAGGTATGCCTCCTGTATCACTACTACTATACTATGCTTTTTGGGAAGATCTGCAGTTTCCTTCTGGAAAGGCTGACTCTGTATAGGAAATTATGGATAACCTTAATGAAGATATGTAAATAACCTTAATGAAGATATGTAAATGTTCTTAGAAATAGGAAACAGGAAAGTGTGAAAAATAAACCCAGAACAATCTGCCCTGTCCTGTTTGGTATAAATAGGGGCAAAGGAAAACTCTGACAGGTATTCTGTCATTACACCCTGTAACAATAGAGTAGTATTCCTGTGATGTTTGCAGTGTTTGTTTCTTGAACTTGCCTGCCTCTCAGGGCTAATACATTCATATCTTCTGCTTGGTTAGGTGGACGATTGTAGACAATGCATTATTGATTTTGTGAACTTGGTGTGGCGTCAGGAAAGTTATCCGGCCAGTAAACACTCAGCTTCATCCAGTTGCCCAGACTCTACCCCAAATTAAAGGATTAAAAGGTAAAGGTTCCCCTGGCACATATGTGCTAGTCGATCCAGACTCTAGGGGGCGGTGCTCATCTCTGTTTCAAGCCAAAGAGCCAGCACTATCTAAAGACGTCTCTGTGGTCATGTGGCCGGCATGACTAAATGCCAAAGGCGGATGGAACACAGTTACCTTCCCACCAAAGGTGGTCCCTATTTTTCTACTTGCATTTTTTATGTGCTTTCGAACTGCTAGGTTGGCAGAAGCTGGAACAAGTAATAGGAGCTCACCCTGTTACGCGGCACTAGGAATTTGAACAGCTGAACTGCCAACCTTTCTGATCAACAAACTCAGCGTCTTAGCCACCGCGTCCCTTTAAAATTAAAGGATTACAGGGTCATAAAAAGGGAATTATTTAAGACAGATGCATTCTAAGTATCAAGTTCATTCACTTGGATTTCTGAGCAGGTATAGGTATTTCTGCCATAGAATGCAACATCTGTTTCCTTTCTATTGCTTAATTTATTCCTTGTGAATAAATTATATCCTTCAATTTGCTTTATTTTAATCAAGGGAGACATGTGACCAGATTTATTAAATCATATTTGTCTCCCTGAACTTGGAATTCATGTTAATCTTCTCGTGCTCTGAACATTAGTCTATATAATGAAGACCATGCTAAAACTGTTCCCATTTTTTCAATGCTTGGCTAAGTAGACCAACATACCCATATGTTTCACCTAGATATATTTTATCAATCTTTGTGATGCACAGGCCACAATGAACAAGCATTGGATCATCACTGGCTCCAGATGATTATTTAAACTATGACACCCCCTCCCCCCAAAAGAATGTCTTCTATCAATTCTGTTTGCAATATTTTTCCTTTTCTGGTTTTCTTCCAGGGAGTAGAATGGAAGGATGGAAGGATGGATTAAAAACACCTGAGTCTAAGATGCCCTACATAAATCTTCAAATCCCATGATGGCACAGTTGCAGCTGTTTTGTTTGAGTTTTTTTGCAATGCCATTTATTTCTACAGTGGTGCTTAAAAGTTTGTGAACTCTTTTGAATGTTCAATATTTTTGCAAGGAAACTTTTGTAGAGAACAGAACCCATTTTATGCCACATTTATGCAGAAATATTGAACATACAAAAAAGTTCAAAAACTTTTAAGCATCATTGTATGCGGATGAGAAGAAAGAGGTAAATTTTAGTAGACTTGTTACTAAGTTAATTTGTCAAACTTCATAAGCCAGTGGGTCTGATCGGAACACATTTATTTGCTTCTTTCTGAGTCACAACTCCTTATTTTATTTTCCAGTCAGACACTGCTGGAAAAGGGGGGGCGCGGTGGCTCATGTGGTAAGATGCTGAGCCTGCACATTGCTGAGGTCGGCGGCTTGATTCCCGTGAGCAAATAAACCGCGTAGGGACAAGAAAGGAACCTCCCCTGATTGTCTACCAGCATTTAGGCGTCCCGCAGGTAAAGATAACACCACCCAAAAAAATTTCTTTCACAGCTAGCCACCTCGGTAATCCCTGGCTAACATATGCCATATGCTAAAAAAACAACAACTAATTGCTGGAAAAGTTTTGTCTTACAAATGTTGACTATTCTACCTGTTTCTCATCCCCCGTAGGGCTGTCAGACTTCCAAGATAGACCAGACTAGAATAACAAAATCATGATTGCTAATACTACTTTTAATATAAGCTTACAGTAACAGAATTGTGCAAGTTTGAATGAACCTCCCCATTTTCTTAACCTTTATCAGAAGTAGGAATGGTCTCATCTAAGATGCTTACTTGGGTTACCTATCTGTATGTTTCTTTATCTGTTGTCTTGGCTGTGTTGCTTCCTTTGTTCTTCACTATTACTCCTTCTGTCCCTTACAATTGATTTGCTTTCTTCCCCTTAAGATTTTTTACAAGGGCATGAAAACTTTTTCTGTCCCAGGGGTGCAAATATTATCTTCAACATCTTTTGCTTCAAGTATTCATATTCATTCACTGGCCTTCTCTTGCTTCCGGAGAGCTAGTACTTTTAGCAATTTGTTGTGTGGTATCCGATTTTCCTTCTTTTTCATTGGGGGAGACGAAGTTTTTTGAATATCCAATACTTGCATTCTTTTTTTAAAGGGCCACTACCATTATGGTTTTCTGCAAAGACATGATAAGTTGTTTTCAGAGAGGATCACACACATGCCACAAAATGGTGGATCATAACTGCAGGTTCCTGGCCATCTTTTTTTTTCCCCTTCAGGACAGAATATTTTTTTTTGTGTGCCAGTGGTAGAAAATATCTTCGACATCTCTTGTTTCAAGTATTGGAGTTATGGATTTCATTAGAAACTTTTTGAGCATGTTCAACATTTTGAGATCAGCGGAAGATTTTGATCCCCCCCCCTTTTTTTTCCCCTCAAGGCCTCAGGTTACCAAATATAAATTTTTCACTCAAACTAAAAAAATTTTCAGGTCTCCCCCTTCCAATTCTCCTTTAAAATGCTAACAGCTGTCCTGTTCTATTAACTTACTCAACATAATTCTATAAAACAGCACTCTGCTCTTTCCTCATTCTTTTCTTTCCTTTCTGTTTTTCAACTTTCAACTTTCAACTTTATTATACTTATATCCCGCCCCATCTCCACAAAGGGACTCGGGGC
>JAOYMU010000098.1:127587790-127599918 GCA_025802295.1 Psammodynastes pulverulentus | reverse complement strand
ACAACCTTCTCTAAGCGGTTTACAGAATCAGCATATTGCCCCACAATCTGGGTCCTCATTTTACCCTCGGAAGGATGGAAGGCTGAGTAAACCTTGAGCCTGGTGAGATTCAAACTGCCAAATTGCCAAATTGCAGCAGCTGTCTGTAAGCAGAAGTAGCCTGCAATTACTGCACTCTATCCTCTGCGCCACCAAGGCTCCTAAAAAAATGGAAGGCTGAGTCAACCTTCAGCCGGTGACGATCGAACCCGCTGACAGTCATCAAAATTAGCCTGTAATACTGCCTTCTAACTACAGTGCTTCTTATTCTTTAAAAATTCTCACATTCGTTAAAAATCCTCTCTCAGCAACTCCATCCATCCTACCGTCTCCCCTTCCTCTCAACCTATTCGCTCTTCCTTTATTTTACTGTTAGAAAATCAAGCATTCTTTCTATGCAATCAAACCTATTACAAATATTTCTCTTTTATTGGTCATTCGGTTTAGTGGTCAATCCACACACTTTCAGCAACCATTATTCTTAATCCCATTTCTTCTCATTTTAGCACACACACTTCTTAAGAGCCCCATTCCTGATGTATTCAGTGTTTATCCTGGCACATGCAGCTATCACATCTATATCAGATGCTGCTTGGAACCTTGAAAAGAAGCACATTTCAAATACACTTGAAAACAAAAAATACAATGTATGCAGTACAATATATAACAATATATAACAAGGAATATAGTCCAGCATTTCCTTTTAAGTAAATACACTGCATTTATTATTTAGAATAACATTTGTTCACACATGTTTTGCAATAGACAATGTGAGAAACAGGAGGAAGAGTGTTTCTTTTAAAATTGATTATTTTGACTATTTTAGAGAAGATCCTCCATCAATCATCTGCAAAGATCCTCAATCATCAATAGCATAAATTATATAGAAAGCATGAAAAACCTTGGCCTGGAGGCCTGAGTTAACCTGATGATTTGTTGTCAGGTATTCCAGCAGCTCCTTTTCTCTCACCAAGAACTCACATCCTTTCCTTTCATTAGTTACAAGTTGGAGAGATAAGCAGCCAAATTTGGCAGAATGTTTTTTGCAGAAAAGATTAGGAAATCTATTTCTTTATAACATATACTGATGGGCCTGGCAATGGAAACTTAGAACCTGATTAACTTTCAACTGGATTTCAGCAATATGGTCACTTGAAAATGGCATGGTTAGTTAGTTAGTAGTACAGAATGGACAAACCAGAGTGCAGTCAGGGATAACCATTGCTATGGCCTACTTGGATAGAGATAGTCTTGTGACAATAATCCATGATCTAGTTTACTACATAAATCCAATGTGTTATACACGGGACTATCAGGTACTCTCTAGAAATGAATCACACAAACACCTTGCTCCTGTGCTTTGTGATTTTCACTGGCTTCCAATTAGTTTCTAGTTCAATGTAAGATTTTAGTTTTAACCAGGGCTTTTTTTGAGCCGGAGCTCGGCGGAATGCCGTTCCGGCACCTTTTCGGAGCCCGTATCACGTGCTCCGTCCCCACCAATCGCGTGCTACCATTTCCAGGGTTTTTTAGCGCGATGGGGGGGCGCGTTCCGGCACCTTTCGGCACCGAAAAAAAGCCCTGGTTTTAACCACTAAAGCCTTTCATGGCTTGCAGCCACAACCCAAGTATCTGGAACAATGCCTTTTCCTATATGTTCCTACCCATTCTGTGAGGTCATTTTCAGGGGGGCTGAACATATTTTTTTACTGAATCCATTTTAATGTTTAATTAATTGCTTTAAACTAACAGAATTTGGTTATTTGCATTTAGAAACTATCCCAGTTGGACTGACGTGGGATAGATAGTGCATTGTTGGTTGACTGATTTGGCCCCCTTGTCAGTTTATAAGCCCAATTCAGAGGGTTAGTTGTCACCTCCAAACTTTATACAAGGAACAGGATACACCTGAGATAGCCTTGCCAAGTGTGATTTACACTCATCCACTTCAAACATCAAGGGAAATCCTGCTACAGATTCCTGCCCCATGAATCAAGGGAACCTGAACCAGGAAGCTATTCTTCCTACAAATAGCTCCCACATTATGAAATATGCTTCTTCTAGAGATGTGGTGGGCCCTGTATTCTTTTCATACAAGGAGGCCCTGAAAGTGTTTTTATTGGAATCTTTTAAATGCTGAAGTATTTTGTCTTGTTTGCTCATGTGCACCATCCCACGTCAGTCCAACTGGGACAGTTTCTAAAAAGCAAAAACCAAATGCTGTTAGGTTAAAGCAATTAATAAGCCTACATTAAAATAGATTCAGTACAAAATATATTCAGGCCCCCTGGAAATGATCTCACAGAATGGGTGGGAACATATAGGAAAATACACTGTTCCAGATACTTGTGGTTGCAAGCCAACTGGAGCAATGGGTTTGTGTAATCCATTTCCAGAGAATACTTGATAGTTCCATGAATAGCACATTGGACTTATATAATCACCTAGATCATGGATTATTGTTGTGAGACTATCTCTATCCAAGTAGGTCATAGGTCCCATACAAACCTGAGCTGGTGAAAGATGTCTCAAGCCACAGTAGCCACTAGTCAATGATGGACAATGTTAAGGATGGATCCAGAAGCAACTCAAAGCTATAAACACTATTCTTTAGGATACAAAAGTGGTAGAACTTCATTCACTGAGTACCTAATGCTGACCAAAGGGAGGGCAACAACCCTTCCAGATTAGTGTGACAGCAGTCTAGTACTGGGATGGGTTTCCCTAACCATAATGTATAGAAGCATTTCTCAGCATGGGTGATCTCCAGATATGTGAATTTTGACCTATGTGGCCATTGCTGAGAATTTTATGGATTGAATTGCATATATGAAGCATGCTTTGGTTAGGAAACACTACTGTGGAACACATAGAGCATACAGATGTTATATAAAATTACAATTTTTAATCTAAAATCAATAAATAACAAATAAAATTATTTTACTCACTAGGGATAACTGTCTGTGTATTGCAATCTCTTATGTCCACAAAAGGTTTTCATGCTTAACAAACTTCATAAACGAACATGATGAGAACCCCTGATCTAAGTGGCAGCTCTGTTTCTTTCTTTCTTTATTCAGATGATGGAACACATCAGAAATATTTATAATCAAGATTCCATTCCTGGAATGGAAAGAATAAGAGACAACTTCTTCCTCAATACATATCTTAAAGGACATCTAATGCTGGCTGGAGAATTCTGGGAGTGGAAATCCACACATTTTAAAGTTGCCAAGATTAAGAAACACTGCTCTAGATCACCCCTTAAAGCATGGGTGTAAAACTTGAACATGTCACATAACATATCATGACACTTTTGCCATTGAGGAGCTAGGGTGGGCATGGCCTGCATATGACAGCCCGTAGGCTGCCCGTTTGATAAGACTGCAAAAGGAAAACTTTTCTGGTAGACATTTCAATATTATGTCATTGGAATTCCAATCATGCAAAATTTTGACTAAATCTGATTAAGGCAACTAAAAGAAGCAAACTGTTTAATAGTGGTTGTGCCTGCTTCCAATTATGAAAAAGAAATAACAATGTTCTGTCTCTAATTCCACTTAGCACTGGCATTAATTATTATATTCTGGGATTGTGAGTTATGTAGATTGCTGGTGATCGTTTAAAATCATGGGTAACTAATTGATTCACATAAAAAGGAATGTTTGTCCATATTTGTAGGATGCAGTCACATTATCTCTCCCCCACCCAAAACTGATGAACAAATATTTAATGTACAAACACTGTCATTTGGGCATTGAATTTCATGTGACTAATGCGAAGGTCATACTACTTAACTGTTGCAAATTTTTGCCCGTGGAACCCTTGACATAAGAAATTGAAATATTAAACCCATAACGTTCAGATATTCTCTTGGTCAACTGATCATATTTCATGAGGTATGAGGATTTTTGCATTCTGAAAATACTCAATACCCAGATTGGTTGGGAAATGGAGGAGAAGCTAGCAGAAAAATGAATAATGTCTAGATCTGGATCATGTTCTACTAAAAATAGCAAAGAGTATTTATTTAAAAGGGAACTTTGTACATTTAAGATGATGTGGTCCCAGAATGGCATCATAGTAGTAACAGTAAGCCTTACTTGAAAGGGGCAGGAGAGGGGGGGAAGCCCTAGATAAAATATATCTGAGATGCTATGTTTCCTGAGCTGAAAGATGCATGGCCTGAGACCTTTATCTTCTCCCACTCTAGCCTTCCCAAATTTCTAGAACAGATTTTAAGTATGTCTGGGGGGGGATTAAAAACAAATAGAAATTCAAAGAATTGGGAAGGACCCTTTAACTTATCAACCACTTTGGTGCTGTAATCCACTTAATATACTCATAAAAGGTTCAGCCTTTATTTGAATGTATCAAAGGTAAAAAAAAATCCACTGTATGTCTGAACAATTGGTTTACTATCAGAATGCTTTTACTATTAGGAAGTTTTTCTAGCATTGGGTTAGAATCTGCCCCCCTAAAGCAAATTCTCTGTTGAGGAATTATTTTATTTTTATTTTATTAATTTGCTTGCTGATTCTCAGTGACTTTAAGAGGTGTTCTAATCATTAAAGAAAACATCTTGACCTTCTCCTGTGTAACATCATTTTAGATGCCCAAAAAGACTTTTATATTACTCCTCAATTATTTTGTCAAATATACTCAGATCCTTCAGGCTCTCGGTTTCTCAGTTTCTGATCATCCGTATCACTTTCTCAGAGTATGATCCTGATTGTTTGAATTCTGATCAGCAATGAACAAAATATTTGAGAAGGGTTTGGCAAATCTAAAATTTAATAGAACTATTAAACTTAATAGAACTATTAAGATCTTCAGTGGCACAGAAGTTAGAGTGCAGTAATTGCAGGCTACTTCTGCTTACAGGCAGCTGCCTGCAATTTGGCAGATAGAATCTCACCAGGCTCAAGGTTGACTCAGCCTTCCATCCTTCCGAGGTGGGTAAAATGAGGACCCTGATTGTTGGGGGGCTGACTCTGTAAAACGCTTAGAGAGGACTATAAAAGCCCTGTGAAGTAGTATATAAGTGCTATTACTATTTATTGCATTTTGTTTAAAATTAAAACGTTGTAAAAACTTAATGCTGAAATTAGCCAAGAAACCTGAAGTAATTCCAGGATTACATCAGTAATACTTTAAGTTTCCATGAGAGCTAACGGCTCCATATTCAATCTGGAATAAAAAACAAATATATTTTGAGTCTTAAATTCTCTTTTAAACAGATTATCCCAATGCCAGTTTCACAAAGTTTAAACTATTTTGTACATTCAGTTTTATGAAAAGATGATCTGTTTAGCCAAGCTTTAGAAAACTGTGCCAGATGATATAGAACCAAATATGTAATCCGCAAAACAGCTTTTAATTTGTCCAATATGGATAAAGCCCTGTAATGAATATAAATGTGCACAATGTTTAACTAATGAACCTTTTCCAGGAGCAGCTTATTTATAACTAAGATTTCAGCTATTTATGTTTCTAATTAATTTTGTTGGCTTGTCTTCCTTAATTTATTGGCAGGCGTCCATTCCATTTTGCTCTTGTGTTTATAAGGTGACCTGTTGCAGATGAACAATCTGCTCATGACTGTAAGACCAGCAAAAAGTTTCACTGAATGTCATATTTACTCATGCAAGTAAACTAATACACTTTTATAAATGTATTCAAAAATATACTTAGAATACTGACATATATTAGACATATTGGAAGTTTAATTTGACAGTACATATGTTATGTATATAGGTGGTCCTCAACTTACAACCACAATTGAGCCTAAAATTTCCATTGGTAAGCAAGGCATTGTTAAGTCAATGCTTCCCCATTTTATGATCATTTTTACCACAGTTGTTAAACAAATCACTGCAGTTGTTAAGTGAATTGTGCGGTCCTGAAGCGAATCTTGACTTTGGTTGTCGGAAGTCTGCTGGGAAGATTACAAACGATGATCACATAACCCCGGGACAGTGCAATTGTCATAAATACATGCCATTTGCCAAGCATCCAAATTTTGATAATGTGACCATGGGGATGCTCCAATGGTCATAAACATGAAAATCAAACATATGTCAATTTTTTCATTAAGGTTGTAACTTCAAATGGTCACTGAACTAATGGTTGTAAGTCTCATGTTTCTGTCATACTGTCATACCTCGGTAACGAAGCAAAATGTGATCCTCAAAATCTCATATGAAATAAATCTCTAGGTCTTTTAAGTGCCACAAAATTCTCTGAGGATTTCCGACAAGGCTTCCAGCTAAAAGGCAGGGAGGGCACTGGCATATCTCTTTGGGACAGAGACACAGATTACTCTCTTGTCTTGGGAAAACTTTGCCTTGTGTTTCTTTTACACACACACACACACACCCCGTGGTCTAATTGTGACTTCTTCCTAGTCCACTGAAACTATTGCAAGGCAGAACGGGCAATGCTTCAGTTTGCCTCCTGCTTGGTTTAAACCACAAATCAAGTGACTTAGTTAGGCTAGGGAAAAGAAGTAACTCCAGACAGGCTGCCTATACTCTTGCTTACCATTTAGTCAAAATATGTTTATAAAGAGCAGCCACAGCTTCCAGGCAGGATGTGAGAATTGCTTGGCTGGAAAATTTGTGTGGTGGTGGTAGTGGAGGATGGGGAGAAATAAATGAGTGAAAGGATCAGACAGAATATTCTTTCACTGCTCACTGGATACAGGTAGTCTCCGACTTACAATGGCACTGAAAAAAATGACATGACTATTTTTCACACTTAACGACTGTCGCAGCATCCCCACGGTCACGTGATCAAAATTCAGATGCTCGGCAACTGCTTCATACTTATGATGGTTGCAGTGTCCTGGGGTCATGTGACCACTTTTTGAGACCTTCTGACAAGCAAAGTCAATTGGAAACCAGATTCACTTAATGGTTGTATTACTAACTTCAGTGATTTGCTTATCAAGTGTGGCAAGAAAGGTCGTAAAATGGGGCAAAACTCATTTAACAAATGTCTCACTTAGCAACAGAAATGTTGGCCTTAATTGTGGTCGTGAGTCAAGGACTATCCATGTTCTTTCTCCGTGTTTCAATCCCTTCATTTCCCACTGTTCTCCTGATTTTTATGCTCTTCCTGAAGTTTTATTTAG
This sequence comes from Psammodynastes pulverulentus, assembly GCA_025802295.1. Lineage (NCBI taxonomy): Eukaryota > Metazoa > Chordata > Lepidosauria > Squamata > Psammodynastidae > Psammodynastes > Psammodynastes pulverulentus. The sequence continues at coordinate 127,592,744 of JAOYMU010000098.1, read as the reverse complement.
GCAGGAATCTCAGGCAGGGATGTTCTTACTGATTCTGGGGCTGTGAACAATCAAAATCTTCAAACTGAAGAGGATGGATAGACAATTGTTAAAAGGAATGAAAGGCTAGGCCTCAGACAAGTTCTGCAGCTTGTGGCTCTAGCAGGAAGACGTGGAAAGGCATTTCACATGGCTTGGAAACAACGTTTAGAAATAAAGGGAAAAAAAGTGTCCATTTCCCTAGTAGTGACTGCTTATAACTATTGGTTGGTTCTGCTTGTATATTGCCACAAAGCATTCACACTTCATAGTGAACAAGAACCAATGAACTCATCCTTTCACTCATTTACTTCCCTCTTCAGGCACCAAGACTATACAAACGCACACCCATCCTGAGTAAACAAAAGAGGTGATAAAACAGCCAGAACAAACATAAATTAATAAGCAATTAAGTTGCTAAATTAAAATCAATTAAAAAGCAGAAAAATAAGATACTAATTGCAAGATGGTATAGAGCAGTGGTCCCTAACTTTTCCAGCGGCAGTGGGGGGGGGGGGGGGGGGAAATGTTTTTGCACGTCACATATACATGCACTCTTTTCACAAATGCAGTTTTGTGCGCACTCGTCTATCACTTCTGCAGCCCGGTTCCAAATGGGCTGTGAACCAGCATTGGGCCGCAGACTGGGGGTTGGGGACCCTGATATAGAGAAACGAATAGAAACGGTATCCACAATTCGTGCCTTCTCACTCAGCAAATGATTTCTGGGAAATTTCAGTTTTTAGAAGCTTTTTAAGAGATCTTCTTAAGGTGGCAAAACCCATTTCTGAGAGAACACCCCTACCCAAAAGCAGTGCTGCCAAATCTTATTCTTCCTCATAGCTCCAAAGTAGTTACTACCAGAAGCATCTTTCAAAAGAAGTAAAATCAAATGGGTCCTTTCTGATTGGACTATGAGTTAACTGTAATGCCAACCATTAGTCAGTCACCCAACCCTCTGCCCCCCCTCCTGACACTGGTCATGAATTGTCACTGGTTGATTTGGGACAATTATTTCTCTGGCGGCTATGTAGAACATCTCAAAAGTCAATTAAAACATTTTGCAGTTTTAATATTCAGTAGCTTCTTTGATATTCAGAAACAAACACATACTTAATTGAGTGTAGAAGTTGAATTTCTATTTGTTTGACATGAAAACTTCTAGAAACTGAGTGGGCTTGGGTCATGGGCTATTTTTCTAAGCTTGTAATTACAATTTTCACCCTTTCCAAACAGCAATTGCTTTGTATAATTACATATCCAAATTGAGTTCACACATTTGCAAAAATCATTTGCTGTGATTATTTTTCCAAGCCCTCTTTTTGCAAAATTTCATGTTCTAACCTGACATACTAACATCCTGACAAACCATCTTGATTGCAGCTTTGTTTTCACAACAGTTTGGTACTAAAATGACAGAGTAGAGAACAGTAAAAAGCAAATGGCACCAACGAGTTTCTAATAATTTCAAAGTTACTCTCAGTAATTGTTATAGCCTTGCTTTGTGAACATTTTGTTTGCCAGTTAATAAAGGATAAGGAAAGGCAGGATATTTGCTAAAGTTAGTATTTCCATTTAAAAAGGTAGGAGTCTTTCTATTGGATCAGTCCAACAATACTTCTAATCTACATTTCTGCCAAATAGTACCCCAAAATCAGCAGGGTGCTTATAATCCTTGGGTAACTATCCAGAAGCCACTTCCAACTAAAGATGCAATAAACAGTATTTAAAACTAGTTAATTAACTAGTGTTAACAGTTGAATAATAAAGTTAATTAACATTAGTAGACAGACCAAACTGCCATTAGTATGTCCAGCCCCTTTTTGAAAGTGTCTAAATTGGGGGCTCCTGTCACACCTGATGCAGAAAATTCCACGGCAACAATAAAGTAAGTATTTCTTTCTAATAATTTTTATTTATTTATTTATTGGTTAAATTTATTTGCCATCTATCTTGCCGTGGAGCTACTCTAGAAAGCTTGCAACAATAAAGAAATGAAAAGAAGTGTAAGCATAACAGTAGCAATAGAATAAACAATGAAAAAAAGAAGAAGGATAATACAGCATTATGAGAATAAAAGATGGGCGAGTAGGGAAGCAGGGGGAGGGGGGATTTGCTATCAGTCTAGTACCCAGTTCCAATTTATCAACTTAGTTTTAATGGATGGTCTTGAATTTCAATACCACGAAGAACAAAATGTTCCTTGTAGTCACATTTTTTTGTAATATGTATGTGTATCTCTACTGTATCTTGCATCTTTTACTCTAGTTACAAAAAGCTGTACATTTTCCTCCCTGGGAAGTTGCTTTAACTGGTTTTGTCTCCTTTCTACCAAATCCATCAAATGGGATCAGTGGTGGGATTCAAAATTTTTTACTACCGGTTCTGTGGCTTGGTGGGTGTGGCTTGGCTTGGTGGGCGTGGCAGGGGAAGGATACTGTAAAATCTCCATTCCCTCCCCACTCCTGGGGGAAGGTTACCACTGGATCTCTGAACTACTCCCAATTTCCGCAATTTCCACTACCAGTTCTCCAAAACTGGTCAGAACCTGCTGAATACCACCTCTAATACCAATGCAACAAAACTTACTTTGTACATCCTGCTCTCCTTTTCCATATGTTGCAATGTTGCATACATGCTATATACAAATGGGCAAAGTTTGTGATACAATGGAATGATGCTGCTTTCGTCATCTTGACAAAAGAAACCTGTGGATACATCTGGAGACAAAATAGAGATAGGGATGAAATATGCATGAGTGAATATGCCTCCAGAGTCGTGAGATACCGTGGGATATATATGAAGGGTTGTGTGTGAATGAGTGTGGAAATATATGTGGATCTGAGATCTTGATGCAGCAGCAGGGATCCTTCAGGGAGGAAAGGCAACCATGTTCACAGTTCACAGTTATCTGAGCTAACCACCTTAGAGTCTAGCTAGAACTTCTTATATGTTTAAAGGTTCTTTAGTTGTAGTAGCAGTGGAAGTGAACTATACATTGCATATTGATTTTATATAGAACTTCATGCTGCAGAACATTAAGACACATTGGAAGTAAAGCCCACTTTTTTTCCCATTGAGAGTTAAATCAAGAACTGAACAACTAGAAAGCTGCCACAGGTAAGTATTTTGTATTGAGGGAGCTAACTGTTTTCACAGAACTTAACATTTTTAATACTCTTTTTTCCCCATCTAAAGCTCTCCCCAGTAAGAAATAATTTCTCTTAATTAAAAAGATTACGAGCAAATTCTTATTCCACTCCCTCTCACCCCCATAACTATAATAAAAGTATCTGTATTAGTATAATAACAGATTTAATAACTGACAATGCAAAGCTGGGAAAAACTTTAATAAAAATAAAGAAAGGCGATTCCAACCATGATTCCATTAAACATTTGCAAAACCCTACAGTTCCAAATGTGGCAAAAAGAAATTGGTTTACAAAACTGCAAAGTTATTTTCTTAATACATTTGTGGTCCCACCCTTCCATCACTGGATGCAATACCTTCACAAGAAAAATACGGAGTGAAATCTAACTAAAAGAATGGATGTTTACACTACCTCTCAATGGTGAATTGTATTTTACTGCAAGTTTTTCAAATTTTGCAATATTGTGACTTCTATTGTGAATTTTTGTGATTCTTCCACCCCATCGCACGAACTTTAGGAATAAAATAAATGACTTGCAAGAAAATTGCAGGGACTTTTCCAGATAGCCTCTGAGAATTGGACATAACTGAACTGGAGGGGGGGAGTAATTCATCACTGATTAAAAGAAATGTAACTTTTACCATTCTTTATTTCTAATTATGTCTCCTTATCAGCGCAATTGATGGATTGGTCATTTTTTAGATGTTCTCTTACCATGCAGCAAAAACTCTTCGAGTTTGAAGTAATGGATAAAAATACTGAATTGAAAATAATGTCACTTTTACAGAGATTCCAAATAAAGGCATACGAGTATACTCCAAGCTGCATTTCATTGCAATTTTTTTCTCCAAATCTTCGCCAACTTATTTTTGTAGTGACTGTTTTGTCCACCTCTGCAGAAACATGCAAAAGACTCAGAAATTGTGCTAATTCTGTGGCACTGGAGAGGATTCAAAATGGGATCCAGGCTGCTCTTGCTGCTGCCTTTTTCATAGTTAGGAAACAAAGAGAAAAAGGGGAAAAAACTGAACTTCTGCTATTATTAAATTACTAATCAAACTGAAGATTTTCCTGGAAAAAGTTCCTGCCCCTCTGAAGACTTTCTTTGAAATGCTTCACTACCCCCACCATTGCTCTGCTTGCAAACAGGGTGGAGAACATCAAGAGACCCTCTGCACACAATTCTACTTTGGGACATAGATATTTTTATGAACATTTTTCGCTGACAAGAGAGCTGAAGTCTGTCTACCACATCACAGCCAGATTCTGAAGCTAAGTGTTTGCTTTCCTCAAAGTAATACTGAATCCTACCACAGGAGGTCACATATAATAACACGTAGAAGAAACCAAGGGAGGGAGGAAAATGTCTCCTGCTAGGCCCGCCAGAGGTTTAAAAGTCAGAGGAAAAAAGCTGCCCTTACTTATTAATCTGCTTGCTTTGCATTCCTCAAAGTAAATGGACGGAACACACCAGAGTTGGAGACAGGCAGACAGAGAGGAAATTGGCAGCCCTACGTGGCTTTGGTTAATGGTATTTCTTATTCCTCTTAGCAAATGAAAAAAATAAGCCATTTCCAGTCTGCGCCAGCTGTCCCAGGAAGGAATTTGATAGCTTGTGTGAAACTCAGTGAAAGAGGCTCAGGAGAAGAGAAAGTTGCTGGGTTGTAGCTTTTCTGAGACTGTAAGCTGGGGAAGGTGTTTCCCTCCCCCCCCCCCCCCCACTCCATCCCCAAGTGGACTGTTGGATCAGAAGAGCTTGTGCCTGGCAAGAATTGGGATCTGAG
>JAOYMU010000098.1:126869623-126884123 GCA_025802295.1 Psammodynastes pulverulentus | reverse complement strand
GATTACTACTCTCCGACCCTACCCTCTGCAAAACTCTTTGCCCAAAAGCTGCGTCTGAGGATGCAAATGCATCCAGTTTGTAGTGCCTTATAAATTGCGTCAGCGTAGCCCAAGTTGCTGCTCTACAAATTTCTTCTATGGATGCCTGAGTCGCCCAAGCCGCTGTGGTAGCCGCACTCCTGGTGGAGTGTGCTGTTATGCCTTTTGGCTTAGGTAAAGCCTAGCTCTCATATGCCTTAGCAATAGTAGCCCTAATCCATCTGCCTATAGTGGATGGGGTCACTTTTTACCCTAAGGATGATTGTCTGAAAGAAATGAACAGAGCCTCTGTTTTCCTCAACTTGGCCGTATGTTTCAAATATACACTCAGTACCCTCCTCACGTCTAGTTTATGCCAACCTTGTTCTGTAGAACTAGATGGCTCTGAATAAAAGTTTGGCAAAATCAGTTCTTGAGACCTATGGAATGTTGTATTGACTTTTGGAATGAAAGATGGGTCCAATCTAAGAACCACCCTATCTTGATGGAATACGCATAAGTCCTGTCGCATAGACAGTGCCGCCAGCTCAGAAATTCGCCTGGCCGACGTAATTGCCACTAGGAAGGCTACTTTATAAGATAGAATCTGGAGTGAAACAGATTCCATAGGTTCAAAGGGGTCCCCTTTAATCGTCTGTAAAACTAATGTCAAATCCCATGTGGGGTATCTATGTACCACCGGTGGCTTCAAGTTCTTGGCGCCTCTTATGAACCTCCTTATCATGGGATGTTGAGCCAGAGAATCTACTCCCCCACAGGATAAGACCGAGGACAGGGCCGCCACTTGTCTGCGAATCGTATTTGGTGACAACCCCTTATTCAACCCTTCCTGTAGCCAACTCAACAATTGTGCTATTGAGATATTCATATAATCTATGTTGGCCCTGACACACCATTCGCAAAACGCTCTCCAAGTAGAGTCATAGATTCTATTAGTAGATGGTCTTCTGGCTGCTTGCAATGTGGTGATTACATCATCTGAGAAGCTCTCCGTTGTTAAAAGTCTGTGCTCAACAACCAGATGGTCAGCTGAAGCCCTTGTGGGTTTGGATGTCGAATTGGTCCCTGAAGCAGCACAATTTGATGTGAAGGGATTCTCCATGGCTCGGCTATCACTAGGTCCCGTAGATCTGCAAACCAAGGTCTTCTGGGCCAGTACAGCGCCACCAGGATCACAGTTGCCTTCTCTACTATAATCCTTCTGAGAACTGCCAGTATTAGTGGCAGGGGAGGAAATCCATATAGTAGCTCTCTTGGCCATTCACACCTGAGAGCATCTACTCCTTCCATTCCTGGAAAGTGGTAACACGAGAAAAATCGATGCAGTGTGCGTTGCTTGGAGAAGCAAACAGATCCACCGTGGGCTGTCCAAAATGGATTGTCAGAAGTCGAAATAATTCTGGTTGTAGTTGCCACTCCGCTGGGTCCACTGTGGCCCTGCTGAGCCAATCCGCTTCTACATTCAGTGCCCCTGAAATGTGCTCTGTTTTGATTGACTGCACATTCTGTTCCGCCCAACTGCTCAGTTTCATTGCTTCTTGCATCAGACTCTGAATGTGTGCCCCCTTGACGGTTGATATGGGCCTTTGTGGCCACATTGTCCGTAAGGAGCAGAACATGTTTTCCCGGTATCAGATCTCTGAAGGCTTTGAGGGCAAGATGAGCGCCCCGCAACTCCAACCAATTTATGTTGTGAGAAAGGTCTGGTTGTGACCAAGTCCCCTGAGCTACCTGAGATCTACAGTGAGCTCCCCAGCCTGCCCGGCTGGCATTGGTGGTCACCGTCACCCTGACTGGGTTGTCGAATTGTGACCCTAAAGTCACTGCTCGAGATGTCCACCAAAGAAGAGATGTCTGGACCTTTCTCGGAAGACGAGCCCGCATTGATAAGTTGCTTTGACCCTTTCGCTGGTATGGTAGCAAAAAACATTGGAGCGGTCTGGTATGTAGTCTCGCCAGGGAACTATGCCTATGCACAACACTAGCTTCCCTAGGAGTTGAGAGAGAGAGGCCAGACTTGCTCTCTTGTCTTTCCTTATCTGTGCTGACAGTGATCTTATGTTCTTTTGCCTTTCTGGTGAAAAGAATACTTTGCAGTTCACTGTATCTATAATTGCTCCTAAATGAAGAAGGCGAGTAGTTGGTGTTAAATGACTCTTCTTTGTATTGATTGAAAAACCATGCCACTCTAAAATTTGTGCTGTCATATGTAGATCTTTGGTAGCTCTCTGCACCGATGCAGACTGGATCAGTATATCGTCCAGTTAACATTGGACTTGAATCGGTATCTCGTGAATGAATGCCGTCAAGGCACCATTACCTTTGTGAAAATCCTTGGGGCCTTTGTGAAAATCCGAAAGGTAGGGCTCTGTACTGGAGATGTTGTCCTGCGTAAAAAAATCGTAGGTATTGTCTGTGGAGCGGATGGATGGGAATGTGGAGATATGCTTCGGTGAGATCGATTGATGTCAAAATATCTCCCTTCCTGATGCTTTTCAGGATTGTGGCTAGCGAGTGCATTCGGAATCTGCGATACTTCAGAAATTCGTTTAATCCCTTCAAATTGAGTATTGCTCTCGAGCCTCCCGAAGCTTTGGGTATGACAAAGAGCATTGAATAGTATCCCTGACCCTGATCTGCCTTGGGTACTTGCTCTATAGCTTGTATGCCAATCAAATGTTGCATTGCATCCTCCATTAGTCTTCTTCTTGCGGCATCCTTTGAAATTGGACACCGAAGAAAGGTTTTTGGTGGTGGAGACAGGAATTCTAGCTTGAGTCCCAACCTGATGGTCTCTTTTACCCACTGGTCATTGGTGGACTTGTCCCATTGGTTGCTGAATAGAGCTAATCTGCCCCCATTGGGATTAGCAGTCTTGGAGTCAGCGTGGCCTTCTATAGGGGCGGCCTCCCCCCCCGAAAGGGCCGTCTTGCTTGCCCTTGGAATCTAGGTTTGTCTTTAGGACCTTGTCCTGACTGAAACTCTTTTCTGGGGTAATATGATCTTTGGAATCGGACCCGCATAATTTCCATGCCAGGAGGCTCCCCTATATGGTGCCGTATAAGAGGTCTCCTTTCGTCTTGCCAAGTATGGAAAAATCTTTTTTTTATCTTTAGATTCAATCAGCACTGGATCTAATACCTGACCGAACAACTTGCCTGTAGCGCATGGGGCGGATGCTAGCTTCCACTTCTTTTTAGCATCCGCCTGCCAGTATTTTAGCCATAGTAGCCTTCTGGCAGTTACGGATGATGCCATTGCCCTAGTGCCAAATTTGGCAGAACTCAGAGTGGCTTCTGCTGAATATTCTGTGGCTGCTAACACCTTGTTGAAATCCTGGTGTGTCCGTACCTCACTAGACGGGACCCTCTCCTGCATCTGTTTGAGCCACAGCAAAGTAGCTCTTGTAAAAAAAGAAGCTGCTGTTGCCATTCTCACTGTCCAGGCTGCTGCTATGTGAGACCTATGGAGTGTCATCTCTGCCCTTCTCTCCTCGGATTTTAACACCTCCTCAGGGTCAGAGAGTGTAGCTGTCGGAGTAGCCAGCGCCACTACCGGCTCATCTACATCCGGCACCTCCAAAATTTCGGTTAGATCTGTTGCCACATTAAAATACTTCTTATCGAATGTAGAGGGGTTTGTTTGGGCCCCAGGGTTATCTAATTGTTTTTTAATGGTTTGTAAAAACAGCTTGGACACTGCGAACAGTAAGTCAGAGGGATCACCTGAACCTGCTAAGGTCTCAGGACCTGTCTCTTCCAGTCCTAGACCAGTGACACATTTAGCCTTCTGTAGTAAAGCCTTAAATAAATGTGGTCTGAATAGGCCTCTAAAAACCGGTTGATCTGAACCGATCCCTTCCTCTTCTGACAACTCCTTATTGAGTTCACCCTCCTCTTCCTCCGAAGAAGAGGAGGAAGAGTCCGATTGAACCATAGTGAACTCTTGTGGAGCCCTCGCTAATGGTTCTGACACTGTGGTGTATTGGTCTCGATTTCTTCTAGGCTCCAAGGGTTGATTTGACCCCTCCCTTTGCCTAATCGTGTCCAAGGATATATTATCATTCCTACCTGCTTCGTAGCCCCTACGCAAGGCTTCTGCTAGCAGGTCATCCACATTCAGGGGCCCTTGTGGCAGAACTTGACCTCCTGCCCACGGTGGCCCCGCTGTAAAGGAATGAAATTGTAAAGGCACAACCCCAACCTTGCTTATGCTAGGAGATAATAAGGTCCTTGACTGACTTGTAGAAGGTACAGGATCAATAGTCTGCCTGACATATGATTCAGTCTGATGACTGATTTGACTCCTCATGAAAAGTCCGGAGGATGACAAATCCAATGGTTCATCCCTATTGGATAAGTCTGTATAAGGTGTTGGAGGATACTCAAGCGGAACTGCTTGCTCAACCCCCTTACCTCCTTTGACCATCTGTTTCTCTAAGGCCTGTCTTAAATGGCTCTCTGCCTTTTCCTGTGCCTGGGTCTCCCTGGCCTGAGTAATGGCCTTAGCCTTAAGCTTTGCAGCCCTGGATTTGGCTGCCTTGGTAGACTTTACTTTTTGTGTAATTCCCTGCAGAGATAATGGGGATGCCATCTTATATGGCCCCCAAATCTACACTGTATATATATAAGACCTAAATCTTATCTAACTATGTAATCTAAATATTTCTAATAATTTGTATTATTTTTTTAAAAAAGATATTTATTTTATTTTATTTTATTTTATTTTTAGTTTTTTTAACTGACTGTCCCAAGAGGAGATTGATTGATCCCCCTCAAGGAATTTGCTGAGAAACTTTTTTAACTTATCTATTGAATTTCTAATGAATAAACTCTAAGCCCTTAAACCTATGTGAATTGTAGACTGACTGAATGTCCAACTGTGTATTGTGGTTTCAAAGCCTCTCAGCGAGCCTTGCTAATGACTCACTTACTGTTCATTTGAAACTGAAGCCTCGGTTTGTGTATTGCTATATTGTAGCACTCGCTGGCTCCGTTTGTATCAGGTTTTCGTCTAGTGAAGCTGAAAAGGGTAGCACAGTAGCAATAGATAGTGATTGGCTCTCCAGCTTGCCAGGCAAAATGGAGGTTCTTTGAAATTTAACCGACTTTTTTTGCCATTGCTTCAAGCGCGCGCTCTCCAGTCAACCGCTTCTCAGCTGAGCAAAGAGTTATGCCTTTCTAAGGCCCATAAATAGACAGTGCTTTCCCAAAAGGTTCATGGAGTTTAAAAGAACCGTCTTACAGTCAATTCTTGTTTAAATAAGCCCCCTCTTTGAGGCAATGCTTTTTTTTTTCGAATTAAATGCCGCGGCTTCTTCCAAGAGCGGTTCTGCTTATTATCCTTTGTTGGGCTGCCACCTGCTCGCAGAGAGCTAGGTGGATTTCTACAGCCTTTATTCCTTTTTTATATTGTGTATTTGATGGCTGCGGCTCCTGCAAAAGGTGGCTCCGCTTTTCGGCTTGTCGTTGGCCTGCCACCCGCTCGCAGAGAGCTAGGTGGGTTTCTACAGCCTTCAAAGAGATCCGAATTCAGGATACATTAGTAGCGTTATCCAAATGTATACATATTATCTATCTTTTACTTTGAAACTATGTCTCCCAGTGCGGAAGCCTGGGAAACACAACCTGTCACGAGCTAGACAGAGACGAAACTGGGTGATTGACAGCTGGGTGTGTCTTCAGTTTATCTCTGTCTATAGAGCTACAGTACTAGAGTCGTTCCCCAGGCTTCTGGAGCCCATTGCAAGCACTCCGGAGAAGTTATTATTCACGACTTAACCAACTGATGCAAAATTCAAAAGGGTACGAGACTAGAAAGTGCTCTGTCTCCTTTGCTGTTAATATTATAGATGATATGCTACTATAAATCGAAAAGTAAAGTAAAATAAAAATGCAAGAAAACAAAAAAATTAAAACTTAAAAGAGAAAAAGAAAGGGAAAGGGGAAAAAAACCTCTTAAAACAGCAATTCACCTCTTCTTAGTTATCAGATAGTAAAACTCTTCATCCCACAAGTTAACTCTTAACCTTAAATAAGTGTAGGAAACAATGCCTTTTCATTACATTACTTAACAAATATAAAATTCATCATTTCATATCTCAATTTTTAACTTTAAGAAAATAAATCCAATACACAACAGATTTTCCCCCAAATAAACACAGATCCCATTTTAACCTGGATCAAATAAGCCAACTTTATGTTCCTTCCTTTTATACAAAGTAAGGCACTTTCCAAATAAGGTTAGCAAAGGAAGCATGAACTTAGTGACTTTTGAAGGATCGGACTACAGCTGGAATAAGAATGGCAAATTTCTTTGTCTCCCAGGTCTTCCACCCTATGGGAACACTACCTTGAATTCTTTTCATAAGGAGCAACAGTATGGCATGTAACACTTGCATTGTTATCTGTAATAGCTGATTACTGAAACATCTCCAAGCAAACAAACAAATTCAGAGAACCAAAAACTCCACAAATCAACCCTGACCTTGATGTATTTTCTTCACAATTCTTCCACTAAAATATTTATTTGTAATTATTATAGCCCATTCCAATCCAAAGATTGTACAACAGAAGGTTATAACAGAGTAAAAAAGTAAAAATCATAGATTAAATTTCCAAAGATAGCACTAGTGACCATCAGTTACAGTTTCATTAGGTCACTGAAGCTTTTATTTATAGCTTGCATTTCACTTTTAGCAATTAATTTATTCTTAAATAATGTTTAATATTTTGCCATAAACAGAGAATTATTTAAGCGTTTGTCTTTGAATCACTGCCTGCAGCGTTTATAGTTCTTTTAATGGCCAGGGGAATCCACAGAAATGTTCTGAATCTTCATTTTGAGAGCAGATAGAAAAGAAAGAAGAAAACAATTAAACAATTTATAGAGAAAGAAATAGTTAAAATTTATAAAAATGAAAAGCTTATTTATCAGAAGCAAATAAGAGGACCTGGGGCTACATAGGGATCTTAAAGATCTATCAGTGCAATCATAAGTGACCAGCTCACAAGATCATAGCACACCACAGAATGCAAATAACAACTTTCTAATAACTATTGTGTAGTCTTCTTTTCTCCATGTCAAAGTTCACTCTCACCTGTTTCCAGGGAGTGTCTAACTGACATCAAATATTTTTAGCACATCTAGTATGAATAATAGTTCACACTAACATAAATCTGGATCAACTGTTCTGAGTGTACATTTTCTAAACTATATTTTGTAATGATTATGTATGTTTATACTTCTTAGTATTATTGTTCCTTGCAAAATATTCTTTGTTTGGAAATAACAGTGAAATTAAAGTACTAGATATAAAAAAATCAGTCACATCAGAAAAACAGACGATAGCTACAAATTCTCACTGGTGTCACAATAAACCCCTGTTGACCTAACACAAAGCAAGTAGAAAAGTAGAAAATGTAGCTTCGTTTTACTTTTGATCTCATGCTGGGAATAACAAGCATATGCCAGTGACTGAAGAAATCAAATGTTATGGCTTAAAAATACATTTCTTTGTTAGCTGTATTCAGTTTTAACAATACCAAAATACTGTGTGCATGTTTCCAACTTGGGTGGGTGGGAGGAATTCACAATCTTATACATACCGAGAACAGCACCAGGATTAAGGATAATGAGAAGAGCGTTGTGATTTAAAATCCACACCTGGACAGTGTGCTTGTTACATCAAAAGTACGTATTGTCGTTACACTGGATATATGCTAAATTAAATCCTCCATACCAAAGCCTATGAAAGCCTATCAAAAAGTATAATTGGCAAGGAACGATTATGTTTGACAGTCATATCAACAGCTGGATTATTGTCACATTTTCCCATGATGAAGATCAACACAAAATATTTTAATGGATAAAAACAGACCTGAGCCTTATAATACTGAAAAAGGAAGCTAAATTGAGCTACAGTCATCTCTTGGGGGACGAAAAGAAAGCTAGACAGCAAAGCAAATACAATTGTTTCTAAATTAACCTTGATTTTCATTTTGAGTAAATCAGTTCAAACAACATCAGCCAATATTCTTCTAAAACATACTTAACAGAATTACTGTCATTTTTACTCTCAAAATGCTATTTTAGTTTTATCAGTAGCCCCAAAGGATTTGGATTTAAATGTTTTAAATCTGGAAAACCACGGCCAACAGAGAGGAGGCATCCATTTGACTAGTCAACCCCAGGTGCATTATGAATTCTACTAGTTTCCAAAGAACACTGGGGGAGTACCCTGAAGCCCTGGCAGGCAGCTCTGCTGAGTTCTTGGCTGACCTCAGGAAGAAAGGGTCAGCTGCAGCACTTGACATGATGGCTCCTGAATGGCCTCTCTTTGATCAAAGATCCATGCTGTCTCCTAGGTTTTCTAAGCGGCTTCAAGACAAAACAGCTTAAGAAATACCTAGTTATTTAATGCAATCATTATTCAAGTATATATATGTTTCTAATACATTTACATAATTATTGTTTTTAACCTGCATTTTATGTTTTTCTTTTACAATGTATGCATACATTAAAAAGTTAAAAATTACATAAGCAACACTGACATAAAATGAAAAGTAGAATAGAATAGAATAGAATAGAATAGAATAGAATAGAATAGAATAGAATAGAATAGAATAGGAGTAACAGAGTTGGAAGGGACCTTGGAGGTCTTCTAGTCCAACCCCCTGCTTAGGCAGAAAACCCTACACCACTTCAGACAAATGGTTATCCAACATCTTTTTAAAGCTTCCTGTGTTGGAGCATTCACAACCTCTGGAGGTAAGTTGTTCCACTGATTAATTGTTCTACTGTCAGGAAATTTCTGCTTAGTTCTAGGTTGCTTCTCTCTTTAATTAGTTTCCATCCATTGCTTCTTGTCCTATCCTCACGTGCTTTGGAGAATAGCTAGACTCCCTCTTCTTTGTGGCAGCCCCTGAGATATTGGAACAGTGCTATTATGTCTTCCCTAGTCCTTCTTTTCATCAAAGTAGACATACCCATTTTCTGCAACTATTCTTCCTATGTTTTAGCCTCCAATCCTCTAATCATCTTTGTTGCTCTTCTCTTCACTCTTTCTAGAGTCTCAACATCTTTTTTTCATCCTGAACGGTGTCATGTAAGTAGGAGTAGCAATAAAATATAGCTGTTGATGGCAAGAAAGCAACAAAAGGGAAACACAGCCACCATCTTTCTTGTTCTTCCATTCTGTCTCCCAAATTAAGAAATCTCTGCAGTGAATTATAGCAATATAGTTTTTTGTTTAGCTCTTTGCTTTTTTTATGGCCATATGCCAGCATGGAATAGCATGGTCAAAGCTGTCTATAATGGATTTTGAGGATTTCAGGTTGCTCAGCCTTGGTGATCCTAGGTAAGCCCGGAATCCTATATGAATGTTGCAGTTTGGTGTTGTGGTCTGGTTTCTAACTCTTGAAAGCTATTTCTGCAAATGTGCAAAAACTATTCACTGCATGCATTCTTCTGTCTCCTAGGGCATTTAGAGAATTGTCCCAAGAGGACATTAAATTAATTACTGAGGAGGGTTTTTTTTTAGAAAGAAAAAAATCTAAGCTAGCTACGATATTGACTTTTAGTTGATGTTGCTATAGGGAACCCCACTTCACACAGAAAATTGCAGATAATACTTTAAGTACTATTTTTGATATTATAAACATTAAAAACTGTATTTCAGGAGCTTTTGTATAACAATGTATAAGGACAAGGTAATCAATCTTTTTGCTCTAATCAAATCACAATACAAGTACTAACCTGAACTGAAATGGTGAGCGAAGTCCCTCCAAAATGTTGCTCCACTATGTTGCCAACTGCTTGTGTTGTGCGAAATAAATCAGCGACTTCCTCAGGATGCAAGTCACGGAACCGTTCCACAGGGCGGAGAGGGCAAATGAGAACATCTGATTTATACAAAGTTAAGGAACAACTTCGAACTGCAGCAATCCATTAGGAAGATACTAGATACTCAGTTCCACAAAAAATATGTAGAAGAAAACCTGTTGTTCAATAAAAATGGATATATGGATGGATGGATGGATGGATGGATGGATGGATGGATGGGAGGAAGGAAGGAAAAACAGGGAGGAAGGGATAAACAGAAGGAAGGAAGGAAGGAAGGAAGGAAGGAAGGAAGGAAGGAAGGAAGGAAGGAAGGAAGGAGGAAGGAAGGAAGGAAGGAAAAACAGGGAGGAAGGGATAAATGGAAGGAAGGAAGTAAAAATAGGGAGGAAAGGATAAATGGAAGGAAGGAAAATAGGGAGGAAGGGATAAATAGAAGGAAGGAAGGAAGGAAGGAAGGAAGGAAGGATTACACATTTTGAAATGCTTGACTTTCTAATTGAATAAACTTTCTCCTCCTTTATAAATAGCCCCAGGATCACAAGACTTATTTCTGAGTTAAAGAGAAAAAAACATCCAGAAATTAGGGAAAGAAGATATATACACTAGCTGTCCAAGGTTTTGGATAAAACTCCATTTCATAGTTTTCAAATTGCATAAAGGGTGCTGCCAATGTAATTGTATGCACATCTCCTCAGGGGTAAATCTGAGTACCATGATTTTTTTTTTATCTAGTTAACTATATATAGGATCACAATGTAAATGAGTCAGAAAAAAACCACAGCTTTTTAAATAATTTGCACACTTCTTTCTGAAATGCAGTATCTGTTTGAGCTCTGAAGAAAAAGAAGATCACAGATGAATATGCATATTTATTGTTTTATTTGACAAGCATATATGAGAAAAAAACAAAAATTAAAAAAGTACAAGTATGAACAAAATATATAAACATATAAGTAGAAACAGGTATGAATAAAAAGGACATTAGGACAGGGACGGTAGGCACATTGGTGCGCTTATACAGACCTCTTAGACATGGGGTGAGGTCAACAGTAGACACACATCTAATATACTAAAGTAAAGTTGAATCCACTTTCACTGTTGTGAAGACATTCCTGAAAAATATATGACATAAATGTATAAAGCTGACCCTTAAATAGAATTTACTAGTCTAAGCTGAATAAGTTGGCATTGAGAGTCAAATAATTGCACTGTTAAAAGCTGGGGCAACGCTTTGCCTACTGCATCACTTCCATAGCCAGAAGTGAGATTTATGTTGATTTAAGCACATTTAGCTTTCTTTTGGACTGTAATCAGTAATTTGATTGGCATAATCAATAAACAGAGTACTCAGACTACCAGCAACTCCAAAAACTCTTAGGATCCTTGGGACACCTTCCCTTTGAAATTTCTTGGAACTTAATAAATAAAATTCCTGGAACACAGAATACTGGCTAGGATTCTTCAAGCAGAATTTTTCCAAACATATTTGCATTTACTTGTACTATGAAATATATATTTACTTGGGAGCAATTTTTAATCAGATCCTTGGAAGTTATCCAAGTAAGCCTATATAAGATTTTCACCTCACCTTCAAAGTAAGTCAGGTTGAGTGCACTGAGACCTCTTTCCAGTTTTATGTTTTAACCCAATCCTTATTTTCCCTTAGGAAACTAAGTCCCCCTGAACTCATTGCTGCGTGTGGTAAAATGGGGTTAGAACCAATCCCATATCAGATTGTAGTTTGGCACATATTGTCCTGAGCATGGCTGGCTCAGGAATTCTGGGAGTTGAAGTCCACAAATCATAAAAGGGCCGTGGTTCCCCACCCCTGATTTAGTAAAAACCAATCTACACAATAGGACTTACTCCAGAATAACAAGGGCACAGCTGTTTCATAAAGGAGCTGATTGTTAGAAATAGATTCAATCAAAGCGAGATTAGAAAATGGCACATCTATTTTCTGCTGGGATTCCCTTTTTTTTTATTCTGTTGCTTATTTGCCTGCCTGCAGTAGAAGGAACTGCAGGGCTTAATAAGTTCCAATCATTTATTTGCTAGTCTTTTCAGGAGGCTGAAGAAAATGGCCTTCATAAATGATGCCGCCGGCTGAGCCAGGAGCCCAAAGGGAAAACAGAGAAGTTGCAGTGAGCCTTGCTTTCTATACCAGGAATAAAGAAGTAAGAAAACTAATTAATTTTCCTCATTAAAAAAAGGGGGGGGGAGCGTCAAGCCAAAAAAACTAGGTAGGGGCACATTGGTTTAATCCAAGTTCATTTTTCAAAAGAAAAGATAGGGAGCATTTACCCCTGGGTGTTTGAGAAATTTAGATAATTACCCTTCTTCTGAAGCACTGCTTTATTATTATGGGTCAGTGAACCATTTACACATGGAGAATATCTTTACATTTAACCTCCAGCAAAGCTGTGGTTAACATTCACTTTTAGTTTATTTTTTTTTTTAAAAATGTCTTATGGAGTTCTGTCCTAGTTGCTTCAGATTCTCCTTTGGAGTATTAATTTCTCAACTAAGACTGCAATAAATATTCACCCATTTGAAATGTCCTATGGCTTCAGAGATGCTCAAAGACAATAAGAAAATAGCAAAAAGATCCCTTGTTTCTTTTGGAAGCTAAAAACCCCTTTTCATGGTCCACCTATATTCTTTTCCTATACTTTCCCCCACAAGAGGTGGTATTCTACTGGTTCGCATTGGTTCGGGCGAACTGGTGGCAAAAAAATAGCTACCGGTTCAGCAAAACCAGTAGCTAAAAAATCCTCTGACGATCGGCTGAGAGAATCAGAGTCCTCTCAGCTGATTGGTGTGTGCATGCGCAGTAGGTGGGCATGCTAGGTGCTCATGCATGTGCAGAAGCGGGTGCAGGCGCACGCGTGTGGAGGGGGGAGCATGTACATGCATGAACTCAGCGAACCGGTGGTAACACTGCTAGGAACCCACCACTGTTTCCCCCATTTCCTTTGGCACAAAAAAGTAAGACTAAAGTAAGACATACTTTTCAGCAGTAGATCATTAAAAAGTATGCGTTCTCAAATATATTCTCCTCTTACAATGCAAACGCCAAATTGCGCTTTGATTTTATGTACAGTACGGGTTGAATCAAGAATGGCCTTGAAAAAAAAAAGAATAAGGAAGCATGAAAGCCAGGGGATAGTTAATTTCCAGTCAATTATTAATTAATTTCAGTTCTGATTGCTTTGCCGAGCTTAGAAATCCAGGCAATGTCTCCAGGATGTCAAAGTTTAGCAAAACTGATTGGTACCATTTTCTCCCTTTTTTTAAAGCTTCGTTAGAGCTTCAGTACTTTCTGTAGGTTTCTATCACACTTTCAGGGTTACAAGGGCAGCAGAAAAGCAAGAGAAATTTCTCAAAATTAAGGTGATTTTTTTCCCCCAGTCTAAAAAAAAATCCCAAAGCAATACTTCTTCTTATACACGGTGTCCCCTTTTCTTCTGGACTGTAATGGTCAGGCTTCAGGGTTACTAGGTTTAACTCAATTTAAAATGGCCAGGCCTGGGGATACTCATTAAATTTGATCAGACAAATAACATTGTTAAAGATTTTTGAAACCTGAAACTGCTGTGAAAAATACTGGAAAAACAGGGCCTATTTTAAGCAATAAAAAGAAGGGTAGGAAGAGTTGATCCTATCTTTAGCTTTGTCTATAGTCATTACTGAAAAGCTCCATTGTGCTCTTTATATATACCAGATGCCTAATCTGTCTGACATAAAATGCAGAGAGAACAGACAGAGAAGGGGTCTAAATGAACATCTTAGCCTCCCATTTCTTTGATATCTAAAAATTGTAAAGTGTAATTTGGGACCTTCACGGAGCAGATATATTTTATATCTCAGACAGTGAAGCAAAGTAGCATCAATACAGGATTTGCAATTAAAACCTCCAAGCCTTTTTTCCCTTAAATATAATTTAATACTGACATACATCCTAAGCACTATAACATCATTGTACAAAATTCATATAGATCTATTGACTGATTGATTTTTTCACATATTTAAGCTGCCCATCTCCTTCCAGGAAGGACTCTTTCATGCCCTTTGACCAATGCTGTTGGGATGCACAAGATGTCACTTGCTCTTGTTTGCCTACTCTACGGATGCCTAGATCACCAGATTTGCAGTGTTATCTTTCTCGGCACATTTTACATAAGTATCTGTTAGTTTCTCGGGCTTTAAAGAGGACAATAGAAGAATGATATTTTCAGACTTGCAAGATTCTGTTAATATACCTTTACAATAAAGTAGAATTAGCTGGTCGAGTTTCCTGTCTAGTCTACCTGGTAACGCTGAAATCAATCTTCCAAGTCTGAAAGTACAATTCTCCCATTCTCCCTTTACAGTCTGAGAAACTAGAGACAATCCCTTCTGAGCCTCTTGTTTCTTCCACTGTCTGACTGTAGGCTATGCTCTCTCTTATCCAACTGTTCCCTCTGTAGCATCTCTTCATCCCACCTCCCAAGGTCTTTCTCACATATCATTACATATAGCCAGTGGTGGGATTTAAATAGTTTAACAACCAGTTCTCTGCCCTAATGACCAGCTGGGTAGGTGTGGCTGGGTGATCATGTGACTGGGTGGAGCTCAG
>JAOYMU010000098.1:126208792-126219819 GCA_025802295.1 Psammodynastes pulverulentus | reverse complement strand
CGCTGCAATAGGATACCATGGTCGATGGTATCAAAAGCCGCTGAGAGATCTAATAGGACCAGGACCGAGGAGTAACCCTTGTCCCGGGCCCTCCAGAGATCATCCACCAACGCGACCAATGCTGTTTCCGTGCTGTGTCCAGGCCTGAAGCCGGATTGAAACGGGTCTAGGTAGGTCGCTTCCTCCAGGTACTGCGGAAACTGCCACGCCACCACACTCTCAACAACCTTTGCCACAAAGGGAAGGTTGGAGACCGGACGATAGTTATTTAAGAGAGCTGGGTCCAGGCCAGGCTTCTTGAGGAGAGGTCGCACAACCGCCCTTTTAAGAGCAGCTGGAAACGATCCTTCCCTCAAAGAAGCGTTGACAATTCTCTGGAGCCAGCCTCGCGTCACTGACCTGGAGGCCAAAACCAACCAGGAAGGGCACGGATCCAGCACATATGTGGTGGCGTTCAGTCTCCCCAGTAATCTGTGTACACCAACTGTCTGGCACCAACCATGGTATTACAGGAACACAAGAGACCCTCCAGATCGTAGTCTTGTTTCTGCTGGGTGAATACAATCCTGTTTGTAGACAAAGAAGAAAAGTCCAAGGAACCAAACAAATTCTGGGCTAACAGGCACTCTAACTTGCTGGGATTCAGCCTGAATCTGTTTTGACCATCCAGTCCTTGAAAGGTTCTAGGTACCAAGTGAGGGCATTTACTACTTTTCTTGTTTAGTCCAGGATTGGAATGTACAACTAGATGTCATCAGTGTACTTTATAATGTATGACTTCTCCCCATGGTTTATATAGTTGTCCAACATGAAGGGGACAGAGCCTGAACTCTAAGAAAAACATCTTCACTATTGAGTGGAATTGCTTGTTTAGGAAGGAGCAGAACCATTGCAAAACAGAGTATCAATCCGCAACCCTTGTAGACAATCCAATAGGATGTCATAGTTAATGGTATGAAGAGCCACTGAGAGGTCTAACAAGACCAGTGTTGCTTTCCCTGCCATTCAGATCCTATTCTATGCCCAGAGTTAAACCCAAATTGACCAGGATCCAGATAATTCACTTCTTCCAAGGTTCTGCTTGAAAATGGAAGAACAAATAAGGTATTCATAAAATAGCATGTCTATTTACATATGCCATCTTGTGCTTATTCTCATTTTTCAAAAGTAATCTTGTTCTGCTTACCTCAGCTTGATGGAATTGCAAATCTGAGCAGTCTTTTCAACTGTGAGCCACTGCAGATTAATTCAAGAAGCCCTGACACTATATTCAGTATTTTCTAACCTACTATCCCCATAGATGTGCTGGATTACAGTGTCTATCATTCTTAATTTGCATAACCATTACTCTTTCTTTGGAGCCAAACATGTAAGCTAATATATCTGTAAATTGATATATGTAAGACAGCTACTGTAGTCAGCAACTTCTGATTTGATAGTTGTTGTTGTTTTTAATACAGTAGTGAGTGTTTGGATGGGTTACTGATAATCATGTAATTTGTTTGACATATTTAGTATTTTCCCATCATTTGTATCTATTCATGTAATAACTGAGCATCACATGAAAACAGTGGAAGATGGAAAAGATGAGATTTACCTTCTCAATTTGATGGGTATACTGTATGTCAGCCCTTTCAAAGAAGATTTTGCAAAGAAAGTCTACTCTGCAACTAACAAAACAATGCAAAACAAAAGCTGCAGGGAAGGGCATCACTAGAAAACAGAAATACAAAATGTATCAACATGTACCTGTTGTCTTCTACAGATTGGGTCATTTTCAAGTGAGATTGTTCCAAATGAAATGAAATTCACTTATATTAAGTTATGCATGGTGATAAAGCAGCCTTGTGACACAGAGCAAAGCAAGTCTCTTGCTGTTTTTCTCTGAACTAGTTAAGCTTTTTTTCTTGTACTCATCTTGGAAATGGCCTGGATAAGCAATGCTAATATTAATACTGCATCACCATTAAACTGCTGTCACCATGATGGCCCTTCAAGCGCATTCATCCATTCTAGACAGCATTCTAGCAGACAGCAACCTCACCATCAAAATAAATAGCCCTTAAAAGCAGAGACAAGAGACAAGCAGACTCTGGGGCTCTGAGACGTGGCAGATACAGGGCTGTGCTCTATACAAAGCCAGAGAGCACAGAACTTGGGAAAAATATATTGCTTAATATCCAACATATTCACAAGTTTTCAAAGGCTCAAATATAACTTGCCACATTGCCCAGCTTCAAACATGTTCTAAACCAGATTCAGGGACTGGCTGGGAACATGGGCATTTTAGGAAGTTACCAAATGCATTAATCCCAGGTTAGGGTCCTTCAGATTGGTGATCTGAATCAGGACAAGGAGAAGCCCAGGACCCTAGAATGTATGCCTGTGAAAATAATGGCTTTGTGGTGCAGGTGGCAACATTTTTTTCTATTCCTTTTTGTGAATGAAAATATCAAGACCTGAACAAATAAAATCTGAGGGGGTTTCAGCTTCTGACACTGATAGCTCGTGCTAGGATCCCATAAACAGACCTAGAAACTGGGCATCCTTGGGCCCGTCATCCTGAGTATTAGATTGGGCGATCTAAGGAGAGCCGGACTCAGATTCTCGCAGAACTGTTTATTTTAAATCAGAACAAACCAACTGCCGCTTTGCGGCTAGCGCCGGCTTTTTATAGCCGGCGCTCTCCAACGCTTCAGCCACTGACGCGGCTACGAAGTTCCCGCTCTAACGCGGTGGCCAATGAGCGGCACCCTACAAGGCCGTCGCTCATTGGCTAATATTAAACCTTCAAATCTCCCGCTCTAACCGCGGTAGTCAAGGAGCCTCGTTCTAACGGCCGCGGCTCCTTGGTTGCTTACCATACATAACAGTTATCATAATTATCTTATTTTAAACCGTAGCATTCAGTTTCACTTGTCAACAGGCTGCAGACATTTTAAATCTAAAGTGAGCAAACTGTGAACTCAGGCAACATCATTCCAAATCTTCCTCTTTTTTATTAATCTATATTCCACATTTCTTAACCACCCATCTCCTTCAATACTTTCCCCCATTCCTCTTTTACCTGGGGTTTCTGTTCCCAGGCAATGGGAGTTACATTTTAGCTTTGCTTATTTTTCCCCTGATAAGACCTGCTGTGGATTCCTGACTGCATTCAGTCTAACGTGCCAAAGATATTTCATGTATATTTATTTAGAGTTTCATTCACACAGGCAGAAATTTTCGATGTACAGCTAGCCTCTTACATCCCTCAAGTGGTAAGGCCCGGGGGATGGAGTGAAGAAATGCAGTTTTGAATTGCTGAGGGTTGGTTGGTTGGTTGGGATTTTTTATTCATTTCCCTTGTGATATTTCAAATTAAGCTGAAGAATTCAGTTACTTTTTCCCTGGTGCATAAGCTTGAGTATACAGATTAAAAATTCCTCTCCCCCACTATTTTTCTTTTTGCTAAGGGCAGACAGAAAATCCTGCGGCAGAATATTTTTTTTCAAGAGTCAGGAAGATCAAGGAGAAAGTGAGGGGGAAGCCATCACGCTTGTATGTTCAGGGAGCGGCATCCAACCCCTGAGAGAATATTGTTTCCTCAAATTTAAGCACTAAGTATAAACACAGGGCCAAAAGTCCCAGCGAAGAGGCTAATTCTCTTTGCGACAAGGAGATGAGTTCAAAGGCAAGGCTGTCGAGGTGGCTCGAATTTCCAGTAAGATAAAACCCAGCAGTCTCTCTGGCATTGCGATGCAAAAGCTTACCTGGCTCCTTGTGAAAAGCAATTTGTTTTAGATTATGGCATAGCGACTATCATTTAAAGCACCGGGGACTGTGATTTAATGCAGAAGAACATCCTTTCCCTCAAATATGGCCTACAGTTGCAGGCTTCTTCAGGTTTGCATGACCAGCCCCCGTAATGATTCAGGGAAAGAGAATGACTGATCAGTGCGACGTAGCTTCATTGGTCTACTCTGCATGCTACCGGTGTTCCCCCCAAAATAAGACCCTGTCTTATAATTTTTTTGCCAAGGCACAAGGTCTTATTTTGGGGGGATGTCATCCACTGACTAACCTCACTTGCACACGTTAGCCCGGCCTCTTTTTCACTATCAGAGGCCTTCAAGAACTTTTTGTTCTGCGGCCAGCAAGGCTTTCTTGAAGGCCTCTGAAGCTGATAACAGAGCTCTGGATCAATACAGCCTTGCCGGCTGCAGAAGAAATGGGCCGGCAAGGCAGGTATCAGGGTGTGCGAGGCCTGGCCACAGCTGTCCAAAGATAACTAGTAGGGAAGCTCCACCACCACCACCCCATCCCCACCCTAGCTTAGCTTTTATCCATGCACTCTGGAGTGGTTGGGATCTTAATTAGGGCTTATTTTGGGGATAGGGCTTATATTGGGTGCACGTGTAAAAATCAAGCTAGGACTTACTTTCAGAGTAGGTTGTATTTTGGGGGAAACAGGGTACACTTGCCGTGTTCAAGATTTGCCTCCTAACAGGCTATCCGCTAATCAGTCTATCTCTCTGTCCACTCCCCTTCCCTGAACCTTAGTCTACTTCACTTTTCCACCGAGGGATTCATCACTGCAGGATGTAGCAGAGAAGACAAAGAGGAAAATGGTGGAAGGGAGTTTAGCAATATTGCAGACCAGAGGAGATATATTCTGGCGCTTCTTCGGGAGAGAAGGAACTCAGCAAGTCCAACTTTCTTTTTATCTTTTATTTATTTGATTGGTTAATTTACAGCCTGTCTCCAAGTAGCATGCATTGTACAGGTAGTCCTTGGCTTACAGCCATTTGTTTAGTGACCGTTCAAGGTCACAATGGCACTGATATAAGTAACTTTTGATTGATTTTCACACTTAAGACCTGTTGTAGGATCCCCATGCTCAGGTCATCAAAATTCAGGTGATTTATGATGGTTGCGATATCCTGGCATCATGCAATCACCTTCTGCAACCTTCCGAAGTAATTCATTTAACAACTGTGTTGTTACTAACTGCACCACTGTAGTCATTCACTTAACAACTGTGGCAAGAAAAGACGTAAAATGGGGCAAAACTCACTTAATAACTGGCTTGCCTAACAGTGGAAATGTTGGGTTCAGTTGTGGTCATAAGAGGATTTACCTGTACTCCCTCCTCCTGTTTTTCCCCACAGCAACAATTATCTGAAGCAAGTTTATTTATTTATTTCCTGTCTTTATTACTTTATGATTAATTCAAGATGTCAAACATACTTAATTTAATTTTTCATTATTTCCAGCCTTTTATTATTTTTAGAAATAACTCAAGAAGATAAACATATCCAACACACATTCCTCCTCCAATTTTTACCACAACAGCCCTGTGAGGTGCATTTGGATGAGAGAAAGTGATTGGTCCAAATTCACCCAGCTGCTTTTCACACCTAAGATGGAACTAGAACTCAAGAGTCTCCTGGTGATTGACCCAACATCACCCAGGCATCTTACATGACTAAGGAGGGACTACAACTCCTGGTTAACGGCCCAAAGTTACCCAGCTGCTTTTGTATCTAAAGTGGAACTAGAATTGACAGTCTCCTGGTGACTGGACGAAAGTCTCCCAGGCATTTTTTATGACTAAAGTGGGACTAGAACTAACAATCTCCTGATTAATTGGCCCAAAGTCATTCAGCCGACTTTGATACCTAAAGTGGGATTAGAACTCACAGTCTCTTGTTGATTGGCCCAAAATTATCCAGCCGGGTTTTTTACCTAAAGTGACTAGAACTCATAGTCTCCTCGCTTTTAGGCCAGCACCTTGACCAAATCAAAAGGGCCAAGAACATGTCCTAGTATAGGACCTTCCTTCAAAGCTCTGAAGTAGCCACAAGAGCCTTATCTGTGGTTTGCCACTGTCATAATTTTTTAGCATATGTGCCCTATGTTTGAGAGAGATTGGGAGCAAATTTGGCCAATGTGTGTGCACATCTGGTGCAGAAAATATGGAGCAATGAAGAGCAGTAATGTTACTTCCTATCTATAGGTACAAATTGGATATGCCCCAGAATACACTCACCAAACTTCTGATAGCTCCATACATGTTCCATCATTGTCAGGACTGACCGGTGCTGCTGGGAGTTGTGATAAAGCTATCTGGAGATTCACAATTAGGATATATACGCATTGAGTTTGCACAAAAGTACACACTTTTATTACCCTATGGGTTTATCATTTTATAGATGGATAAGTTGTAATCTATTTTGAGAATCATGCATAAATTCTTGGGGAATGCCAACATTCAGTTTTGGCATACCCCAATATCTGGGAAATCAATGAAAAGAGGAAAAAAAGAGAATTTCCCCCCTTAATCTTTATGATAATTGCTACGAATTGGAGACTAGGTTCAAGTTGTTCTGAAAATTAAAATTATTCATGTATGCAATTGATATCTCACATTTCTATTTTTTTAACAATCCCAGGGCAAGCATACAATTCAATTAAGATTAGAATGAAATTTTAAAGCGATTTATGTATAATTACAAGGAAATAATTCAATTAAACCTTTCAAAGTATGTATAAAACTATACATGGCTTAAAATTCTCCAACAAGGTAAAGAGCCTGTGACCCATAAACCGCCTTTTCCTCATGAGAGCCCAGTGGACTTCTGCAACAACCTGGGATCACGGCACAAATATATCATGACAAAATTCTGGCTTGCAGTTTTTTTATTGTGTTCATAAATCACTTATCCAACACACTTTCCTCCTCCTATTTTCCTCACAATAACTACCTTCTGAGGTGATTTGGGCCAAGAGAGAGTAACTGGCCCAAAGTCACCTAGCTGGCTTTCATGCCTGAGGCGGGAGTCCCAGTGGTGGTCAAATATTTTTACTACCGGTTCAGTGGGCGTGGCTTGGTGGATGTGGCTTGGTGCGTGTGGCTTGGTGGGCATGGCAGGGGGAGGATACTACAAAATGCCATTCCCTCCCCACTCCTGGGGGAAGGTTACCACCAGCTCTCCGAACTACTCAAAATTTCCACAACTGG
Source organism: Psammodynastes pulverulentus (assembly GCA_025802295.1). Lineage (NCBI taxonomy): Eukaryota > Metazoa > Chordata > Lepidosauria > Squamata > Psammodynastidae > Psammodynastes > Psammodynastes pulverulentus. Next base: position 126,212,816 of record JAOYMU010000098.1, on the reverse strand, counting down.
TTCTCCAGAACTGGTCAGAACCTGCTGAATACCACCTCTGGACGGGACCAGAACTTATGGTGTCCTGCTTACTAGTCTGGTGATTTAATCACTAGACCAAACTGGCTCTTTCAAGATATTCTGAGCACATGGAAAATACAAAGGCCAAGCTGCATTCTTGCAGCACTTCTGGGGTGATAATATATCAACTGCCAATTTAATTTGCCTATAACACTCTGAATTATAAAATGCAAATATTTTAATAATGCTACATATTGATAGCATCTTGCAAAAGATAAGAAAATGTTTCTTTGAATAATTCATAATGCTACCAGTACATTATTTGATAGGATAACAGAACCTATATCAAGGCTATCTACCCAATCAATTTAAGATTAAGATTCTAAAAAAAACTTAAAAGGACATTCAAATTTGCTTGAAAGAGCTGAGAAAAAAGTAATCCTTGCAGAGATGAATGTAAGAGCTGCCATATCTCCACCAAATTAAACTCCAGTAAATAAGCTTGAAGGAAATGTTGTGCTTATAAAGTCCCAAACTGTGATATCTGGAAGACTGCTAACTTTTTAAGTGAACCTACCAAACTTTTAATTCCTATACTGAAATTGTTTGGTACTTCCCCAGGTACTAGGAGAATCTGGTAAAATGAAACAACATGTTTTCTATGGCATTTTGATTGTGATACTTGCTTCCGAATGGGAATAAATTGGCCCCTTCTTGCCTACTTTCTTCTTTCTAAAGTTTTCAAGATTAGAGAATGCTTTAAATTGAAACCAACATTTGGCAGAAATAAAAAACAAAAATAGCAATAACACTTAAGACTTATATACAGTAGCCCAATAGTGCTTTACAACACTCTCTAAGCAGTTTACAGAGTCAGCCTATTGCCCCCAACAATCTGGATCCTCATTTTACCAATCTCAGAAGGATGGAAGGCAGAGTCAACCTTGATCCGGTAAGGATCAAACTCCAGGCTGTGGGTAGAGTTTGCCTGCAATACTGCATTCTAACCACTGTGTCACCCATTCATAAATAGTTATATATATGAATATACATATGCGTGAAATAGTTCCAAGAAAGACAATTAGACATAATATTGTGTCATGAAATAAAATATTCAGGTATAGTATTTAAATAAGTATTGATTCTTAAATTTTAAAAACAGTAGATTTAAGCAAACCAGAGTTTTAATATATGTACGCAGTATAGTGAAACACTCATTCAAAGTCGAATCAAAGTCAAATCAAAAATGATTTGGAAGAACTGTTTCAAAACTAGCAGGATCACCACACTTGTATTCATTAAAGTAGCCTTTATGAGCCTGAGAAAAACGATGCAGCTTATTAAAGCATCATCATCTTTTCTTCAGGTTCATGCTTGATTTCTAGCACTTCTTCCAAATCATTTTTTGAGCGCATAACAGCTGTGTTATTAACTTAACAACTACAAAGATTCACTTGCCACAACTGTGGCAAGAAAGGTCGGAAAATGGGGAAAATGTCTCACTTAGCAACATAAATTTTGGGGTCATGGTTGTAAGTCAAAGACTACCTTATTGATACGTGGTTTTGGGTAACGAAGGAAAAAGTTTATGAAGCACTGCTTTACACACTGTTTTCGGTAATGGCTGGCTCTCTATTTTTACCGTTTACCAAGGTAGGATGTATTTATTTCAACGGAATCATTTTCAAACACACTTTTAAGTGTGAGGCCCCAAAAACAACACAGCTACATTGTCTGTCCCATAACGTTTTAAATGGGGACAGCTTAACATGAGATTATAGACATCAGGGGTAGCTCTTTCTAGATTTTCTATATATAATGGCTTTTAAAGTCATATACAGTATCTCTGTGCTGATTCTTTGTGATACAAAGCTATGTGTCACCACTTCTAAAAAAAATACACAAAGGGGAGAAAAAACAGCCAAGCCCCTTAATTTCTTTGTTTTTATGCTAAGTACCATTTGTGGCTTTTAATTTGCATTTTGCTGAACTTGATTTTTGTGTTTTCTTCATATTCCACAATTACAAACAAATATACAGAGCTTGCAGCTCCAAACAGCAACAAAAACTTCAGCAGATGCTTTTGGAATCAGTATGCCAAACAAAGAATAGAAATGAGCAAAGCAATAGAGTGATACATGCACATCTTTTGATTCAAGACTTCCTTGCCAGGATCCAATGCTGTCTTTGTCTGACCAAAGGAAAAACACCTGAAAAGCTCAACTGGGCCCATCCTTTCTAAAGGGCTCTCACCACAAGACAAATGTAACAATAGGTCAGAAAAAATATTTACATCAATCATTCGGTCAGATGAGAACAGGAAGGAGCAAAATAGGTCAGGACAGGTAGAATTTATACATTGAAACTGCTTTGAACCTCTTATCTTAGGAACTAAAAAGTTTGGTTTCTGCTCCATATAGAAGCCACCATCCTATGCCATTGGGTGACAATTTGGCATTACTGTTAGCACAGAACCAGAATAATTTTCTTCTATCTGAAATACTATTGTTGTCCAGTAGTGGGTTGATTGTGTGATTAAAAAAAAAATTGTATGTGGGGTTTTTTTTTCCTTAACATCCAGATTTTTTTCATGTAACTTCTATTTTTCTTTAAGGCTCTCCAAGTTTAATCAGCAAAATGGAAGCTGGACAAGGTGGGCAGATGTAACTTTTATTTTTATGTACACTGAGAGCATGTGCACCAAAAACAAATTCCTTGTGTGTCCAATCACACTTGGCCAATAAAGAATTGAATTGACAGTCAGGTAGACAGGGAAAAGGGCTTTTTCAAGGACAGACGCAGTGGTCCTTCTCCCTAAGGATCAGTACACCCAAAACATAAAAATATTGCCATGATCTTACGTGGGGAGAAATAGATTCCCCAGAAAGATCCGAGGGAACAAGGGCGGAGGGAGAGCATTTCAGAAAATCAAAATAGCAACATCTTCCGTGCGCAATCAAAGCCCCAGGGGTCTTTGTTTGCAGGACTGGGGATAATAAGATCGGAAGGGACCTTGGAGGTCTTCTAGTTCAACCCATTCCCCATGGCAAGAAAATCCGATATATCATTCCGGACTTCCTTGCCTTTTTTTTGCGGGGGGAGGAGCACTGCAGATGCCCCTGCGTGATACAGGGGAAAGAAAATTAAGTGCACGCCGTGCTTTACCACTGCAGAAGTAAAATTCCCTGAACTAGAATAACTAGCTTTTTTTGTTTAGGAAGGGAGCAAAGATACAGCTCGCCCCACCCATTCAGGCTTTGCCTCCGCCCACCTCGCGTTCTGGCCCCTCCCGTCGCCCTTTGATCCTTTCAAAGCCCGCTGAAGAGTTTCCGGAGCTTTTTTTGCAAAAGTGTCTTGCTGTCTTTCCGCCCAAAACACGCTTCTTGCCTTGATTGCCTGACACTGCACCTGTTTCTGAAGCAATCGGGACGGGAAACCATTTGCTAAACGGGGTGAGAAAGGAAGAGCCGGTCGTGCCGGGAGAAACGACGGAGTGCATTGATCGAGCCTACCTTTTACTGTGCTTTTAGCTCCTGGGCTGATGGCCAAGTAAGGAGAGCCGGGAGGCTTTGGGCCGAGGGTAACCGGAAGTCTCTGTTAATCACTAGCAAGAAAAGAGCTTCTGACGTAACGAAGGAAAAGTTTGGTCTGGATTCCCGCTGCAGCTGTGGGACGGATCAAAGAGGCAAGGCGTTTTGCAGCGCTGCCGAAGACCGGTGCCCCGGAGAACTCAGCGACGCAGCAGCTCCACGCTTTCTGTGGGACTCAGCCCCACTATATTCAGACGGTTTCGTTTCTGAACTGTAACCGGGTTTATTCGGCTTTTCTGGGCTTCAAGTGAAAGGCGGTTTTTTTTCTTCTTCAAAAGATCAGACGCCAAGGGGTGTCACTTGAAATCCCTTTATAATAATTTTTATAAATGTAGGCCTTAAGTGTGTGCACTGGGGATCATGTAAGATTCATCCCACCATCATTGGTGCTTTTCTGAGTTTGACAGTGACAAAACAAATTTTATCCCATTATT
>JAOYMU010000098.1:125852371-125862993 GCA_025802295.1 Psammodynastes pulverulentus | reverse complement strand
TTCCGGATCCTTTTCGGAGTCCGGATCACGTGGTCCGTCTCCACCAATCGCGCGCTATTACTTCCGGGTTTTTTAGCACGACGACGGGGGGTGCGTTCTGGCACCTTTCCTCGGAAAAGAAAAGCCCTGTATAATAGACAACTGTATATGCAATTAAATATAAAATTAGACAAGAAGATTACTTGTAAACCTGTTACAGTCTATTGAATTTTTTTCCCCAGAAATAAACTTCCTCATGTTCTGCAGCAATATGAAGAATGACCTGAATTTGATGTGATTTATGTATCTCTATCTCCATCACTATCAGCATCTATACCACTGCATCCATCTCTACCACTCACCAAATTCTCTTTTTATATAATAACCTTTTTTCGCCTATACATATTTTTTTTACAAAAGGTAAATATATCCAAAAACTTACTGATTTGCTGATAGTGTATGAATTCCATAGTGGCATCAAGATGTCTTGACTATATGCGCTTATATATTTAGTCTGGTGAAGGAGGCAGTACTTGCTCTGCTGTAGAACCTGGAGTCTTCCATAAGGCAAATTATGGGCTTCAGACTTCAATTCTAGAATATAAACCAGAATTACAGAGTTTCATATTAACTGAATACAATTCTTTCCAAAATTATTATGATTGCTTGTTCAAGATTTTTTTTACCTTTCAATATATTGGAAAGAACAAAACAATTGGGAATAACTGGAAAGCTGGCCTATTTCAAACCTTACTTAGGGGTTTTTCCTGGCCTATGTAATACCAGAATGTTGGCAACTTCAAACTCAACATGTTGAGCCAAAGTCTACATCTCCCACACCTCATTCAACACTAGCAGCATTTAAAGCAGTGATGTCAAACTCAAGACTTGCAGGCCAGATGTGGCTCATGGGTTGCTTAAATCCAGCCCGCAGGGCCAGCCTGGAACTATCAAAGGACCGGCCCACAGTGTCTCTGGAGGATAAAATGTGCTGTGTGTGCCCCCGCAAGCCTCATTTTCACCCTCCATGGCCTCTTGCAGCACTCTGCCAACTGAATACGGCCTGAAAAATGCTCCAGAAATGGGCCAAAACCGGGCCGGAAAACGCCCCCCAAAATGGCCTAAAAAGGGCCTGAAAACAAGCCAAAAACGGGCTGAAATCGGACCCAAAAATGGGCTGAAATCGGACCCAAAAATGGGCTGAAAACAGGGCCAAAAATGGGCTGAAATCGGACCCAAAAATGGGCTGAAAACAGGGCCAAAAATGGCCAGCAGAGTGTTGCAGGAAGCCATGGAGGGTGAAAATGAGGTGCACGGGGGCCACATGCTGACCCCCCATACCCTGTTTTGGCCAGCAGGGTGCTGCAGGAGGCATCCGTCATCCCCCCACCACCTTCCCACCGCCGGCCCGTGGAAGAAAACTACAATGCTGATCCGATCCTTGAAGATACCCAGTTTGACACCCCTGATTTAAAGGAAAATTGTTGAATCACTGTCAACAAAACCTAACCAAGCTGTTACTTGGTTCGGAAGCAAAGCTCCCATTAGCAGCAGCGAAAAGAACTAAAAGGAGATAGTACCATTTAAAGTGATGGATGTCTTGGATACAGTACTAATACAGTACAACATTAAACTATCTGCGTTTATTGCTTTATTTTTCTGGTGGATCATCAGAGTTATACAGCTATGTCCCTTATGAGTATAAAAATCATACAAATAATTATGATTATGATGTCCAGGAAACCATCCAAAGGAAGAATGGAATTATCTTGTTTGGTACAGCTTGTTACTCATTTCTGCAGAACACTCTGACCTTCAGCCATTCAAAGTTCACCCAATTTACTGATAACTACATATCTCTAGGATAAACTATCACTCTATGAACGTGCTTATATGTGTGTGTCTATAGCTCTTTCCCTCTGCCTTATATCTTCCTTTTCTTTATCTCAGTGTTTCATCAAGTGTGGTCCAAGGACACCTGGGGGCCCCAACACCCTCTCAGAGATCTGAGAAATCAAAATTATTTGCAAAATTTTGAAGATATTACAAAAATTGGAAACAATGCCATTCTTATCATTATTATTTTCTATTATTTTCTGAGCATGGTGGTGCAGTGGTTAGAGTGCAGTACTGCAGGCTACTTCTGCTGTTGCTGGCTGCCTGCAATTTGGCAGTTCAATTCTCACCAGGCTCAAGGTTGACTCAGCCTTCCATCATTCCAAGATCGGTAAAATGAGGACCCAGATTGTGGTGGGCAATGTGCTGACTCTGTAAACTGCTTAGAGAGGGTTGTAAAGCACTGTGAAAATGCACTATTTCTTAAAAAATATGATTTTTTTTCATGTTAATACCTAATGGGTTTAATATTGTTATTTTTAACATGATTCAATAAATAAATGTACTGCAAATGCATCGAGTTTAATTTTTCACACAGTAAATATCCATAAATATAACCCATACAAACAAATAAGCGTGAGGGAGATCGGCAGTTAAGAAGTCTGATAAATTAATTAATTAAGCTGTTCTGAGAAGAAAAAGTTCAAAAAACACTGCTTTACCTTATTCTCTTTAAAAAAAAAGATATAAAAAAGGATTTCTCGCTACAAAAGGTTTAAATACCAACCCACTTAAAAAAACACAATTGCTGGTTGTTAAAGGAGTTGCACCTAATTTTACAAACCTTTTTTTGCCATGGTTGTTAATCAAATCATTGCAGTTGTTAAGCAAATCTGGTTCCCACCATTGACTTTGCTTGTTAGAAGCCAGCTCAGAAAGTCACAAATGGCAACCACATAATCCTGGGACACTGCAACTGTCATAAATACATGCCAGTTGCCAAGCACTTGAATTCTGATCACATGACTAGTGGGATGCAGTGATGGTTGTAAAAGTAAGGAATGGTTGTAAGTCACTTTTTTCAATACTGTTGTAGCTTCCAAGTAGTCACTAATCAAATAGTTATAAATCAAGGACTACCTGTAGTTTACATTCCCTGTGTATAGTAGAATTTACATTAACTTGGCTCTTGAATAACAGGGGGATTGTACCGTATATAGCAGTGTTTTTCAAGCGTGGCAATTTTGTGGACTTCTGGGTGGCTGAGGAATGCTGAAAGTTGAAGTTGCCAAGTTTGAGAAACACTGGCCTATTGGATTTTCTATATTCTACTAACATAACTTTGGCTTCACTAGTAATATACTTTTATGCCCATCTAATTCACTGGTAATATGGTTTATGCCCATAGCGCAGTTTGTATAAGATACATATCTGATTCTGAAGATTCCAGTCTCCTAAAATTCTGTTATGAATCAATGGATGTTGGAATGTTCATCTTCAGAGCTTATGATCTGTGTTTGTGTGTTTGTGCCTGTGTTAAATTTATATAGCCTTATTTGTTAAATTAAATAATTAAATTTATATAGCTTTATTTGTTAAATTGAAATTAACAAATTAATTAATTAATAATTAAATTTAGTATTTATATATTTTTAAAATTGATATAACAAGTTTATATTTGTTAAATTTATATGTTTGAATAAAATCTCTTCTAAAAGAACTAGATTCCCAGATGGGTGCCAGAACCCTAGAAACCATTCACTAATTAGAAGTGGGTTTGTATCAGACTTACTTGCTTGATTATTGAGGTTTAACCTTTGATTCACTGTTTCTAAATCTGTTATCTGCAAATACACAAATATGGCAAAAGTCAAAAGAAAGGTCAAGCATAGATACACAGTTTAGATTAAAAACATACTGAACGAAAAGCACCAGAGGTGGTATTCAGCAGGTTGTGACCAGTTCTGGAGAACCAGTAGCGGAAATTTTGAGTAGTTCAGAGAACTGGCAAATACTACCTCTGACTGGCCCTGCCCCCATCTATTCTCTGCCTCCCTAGTCCCACCTGATGGGCTGGGTCTTGTTTCGTTGCCCTGCACAGGAGAACGGAGCTGGAAAGCAGGTTAGTGGGGTGGGGAGGGAATGGAGATTTTAAAATATCCTTCCTCTGGAGTGGGGTGGGAATGGAGATTTTACAGTATCCTTCCCCTGCCATGCCACCAAGCCACACCCACCAAGCCAAGCCACGCCCACCAAACCATGGCCACAGAACCGGTAGTAAAAAAAAATTGAATCCCACCACTGAAAAGCACCCATAAACTTACTGAGCTACATTTACATCCTGAAACATCTGGACTGGGAACGGGGCCAAAGGGGCACAAAAGAGGAGAAGACTGTTCTTTTGCTGGAGAGGGACTGTAGAAAGGATTTTTTAGGAGGTGATTCAAGCTTCCATGTGTTCCATTGTTTGGAGCAGGTTTAAGTTTCAGGAGATCTGCAAAAGAAAAAAAAATGCAATTTTTCCAGGGTGCATCAAAGGCTTCAAGGTTCTGATGTTTGGAGTTTGGATTGGGGAGAAAAGAATTACAGAAATGTGAGATCTGGGATCTCAAATGGAGAAGTGTCACATGAGCGTTTGACTGTGGTACTCACAACAATTCTGGAATTATATTGGCTATGTTTGAAGACTGTTACAAGTCCTACAAACTGAACAAAGGAAGTTGAAAGGCATCTTCAGGTTTTTCTTAATAATTTTCAAGATGCTTTGACTCAGTATGACCTCATGTATTATATTTTTGTGGTAAAACTACTTTTGGAAAAGAGGAAGCATGCCTATGATAGTTGTAGTTACAGAGAGACCTCTCTTTAAAAAATATCCTATAAAGATCTACCTAAGAATAATATTCTACCTAAGAATAATATTCCCAAGAGTGCTTCAGTGGCCTGTTGATACTCTCAACTGAGAATGGAGGATGCCCATTACCTCCCCACCAGTATTTATAGAGAGGCAGCAGCTCCGATCGTGCTTTGCTCGAACAGACACAAAGCTGAAAGCACCAGCCTGAAGATGACGAGTGGAACCTCGTCGAAACGTCGCCAAGTTACTTGGAATCCTACACGGGAAAAGACCCGAATACACCAAGACTTGCATGTATGTATGTATGTATGTATGTATGTATGTATGTATGTATGTATGTATAACATTTGCTATTGGGTTGCCATGTGGGACTCTTTCTGGTAAGCATATACATGAGAGTTTTATATATGGGGAGGGGAGAGGAGAGGAGTGTTCTGACCTAGGCTTTCCCAAAAAGCACGAAGCAGACTCCTTGTCCCGACAAAACCCCTTTTATAAAACGAATGTGAATTCCTCTCATTCACATTCAGCAAAGGCCTGGCAAACAGTCTTTCAAAGGTGAATTTATGACCATAGACCTTATCTAGCTTGGAGAGCTGCCATGCAAATATTTTCCAAATGCAGTGCTGTGCAAGTAAAGATTTGGCAAGGAGTCTCTGAGAGTCATGAACAGATCTTCACAATACTAAAACAAATTAATTGTTTCCTGCAAAACCCCACTCCCCTTTCTCTCTTTTGTTTCCTATGGGAGGGGCCATTCACCATCTACCTCTGGCTTTACTCCCAAGTTGCCCCTGATTTCTTAGCTGTTATTTTCTTCTGGCAGCTCTGCGCATGCGCACACTGGGAACAGGCTTCAGCTGTTCCTCTGCCTCACTGCTATCTGACTCCGAAGGCAGCTGATAACTGCCAGATAGCTCTGGCCTCATCTCTGCCTCTGACGCAGAGCTCTCGTCTGAGTCTTCCCCAGCCTCCAGGACCGTCCCAGGTTCCTCCCCAATCTCCTCACTGTCCGACTCTGCTGCCAGTTCTGCTGACCACTGGCGGGCCACAACAAGGAGAGGAGAGGAGAGGAGAGGAGAGGAGAGGAGAGATCCCTTCCTTTCTTCTCTGTCTTTCCAACATGAACACAGCAAGACTTCTGATTCTTCAGAGCTTCCAACAAAAGCGGTGCAAACCAAAATAACTCCAATAAAAGGGCAGTGATAGTCAGAAACAATATAGGGTAATATGAAGCCCCAAAGGGATACTTGGCTCTGATTAAGGTTCAATGAATTGACTCTTCAATGAAGCTCCATGAAGCAAACGTAGACTCTTGCTTCTAGGCACTGCTGAAAACAATTCAGCACACTAAACTGGGGGCCCTGCTGGCCCTTTGACCATATGCCTGGAGTACACTTCCCCTAAACCAAAATGATGGTCACAGCAGCCATCTTCAACACCTTCAGCTTGGCAAATGCTGAGACAGACCATTTTGGGGGTCTCTGGTGCTCTCTGAGCTTGGTACATTCCTTGCAGAAGTTTCATTAACCAACTAGGTAACATCATCATTGCTGCTGCTGCTGCTGCTGATGTTACCTAGGTGGGTAATGAAATGTCTGCAAGGAAACAACCAAGCTCAGAGACCACCAGGGACCCCCCCACACGGTTCAAATTTAAGCTGCAAATATTCTCTTTTATTGACAGAGCGCTTCAGTATTCAAACGGATCACTTCCACGAGCAGGTTGGGGTGATGCCACAAAACATCCTCAGGTTTTTACGGCTCCAAATATTTTATGCTGTACAAAACAATCACCATTCAATAGCTCAAGACACATTATGCTGAGACAAAGCAAATATCCAAGCTCAGGTTTTGAGGTCAATCAGCAAATGCTGTTTATTTAAGGTTTATTGTAAACAGAAAGCCATCCTTCTTCTAAGCAAGCTGAATTTGTCTACGGCTTGTTTCAAACAGGTCAGCTATATAATGCTAATGCTGTACAAACAACTGACATTAAGATTTATCACCTCAACACCTTTCCAGAAATTTTCATTACTGTGCAGAGAAGCCAGATCTAACCTGTACTCATTCAGCAGCCACCCAGTGAATTATTCCAATTAAAGGCAGCCACGCTAATTATAAAAGAAGTTGCAAATCCCTGCCAAAGCCGCGGCTGAATCCCAGAGATATTTGATCCAAGGATGGAAACTAGCCTTCCAACAATGCGTCTCTTGTTGAAAAAAAAAAAAGGAATGGGGGAATCAAATCCTATGTTTCTCTCCAGCAGGTGTTGACATTCTGGCCTAATGCACAGTCTCTCATCAAAAACCAAGAGTGGCAAGAGGCATGACAGGCAATTAGAAGATCACTTGGCCACAGGAGGCATTTGCCGTCCTATCACAGTATTGCAAAAATCAGCAAAAACGTCCATTTCACTTTGCTTAAATATTTGTGTTATTCCATTTATGTATCTATCACCAGATCCATATCGACTCGTGGTGGCTTACAAAAAATAAAATAAAAAATTAAGTATCGATAGCGGCAGCCTAAGTAAAATATCCATACACGTAAAAACCAATTTATGTCTGTGGCACCAATGTGGCTTATTTATTTATCAATTTTATATAGGGCCATAATCTCAGAGTAGACTCCCAGTACTTAACATCATAAAGTATACAAACATAATAAAACATAACAATTAGCAATAAGTGTAACGCTCATAAATAACAATAAAAAACTAACTGTAACTACTGCCAAACATTGGAGAAATATTGGTGAGACGACAGGACATGGTTCTCATTTACTGCACCAATGAAGCTCTAATTTATTAGGGAAAATGAGAAGGAATAATTACTCTTTCAATACACATCAAAAGCCTTCCATATAAAGGGACTGTAGCATTGAAATGGCACGGCTGGAGAGAGCGTAATTTTCCAGATCAGATTACAGTTCATCGTGGAAGAACCTCAACCTGAGAAGGAGATGAAGATTAAGAATTGCCAAATTGCTTATATTAAAACAAGAGATCTTTAATATCACAAAAAGAAGGCACGCGATTCATCAGGATTTTCTCCATTATAGCTCCTTTTGATGAATGCTGCAGATTCAAGGCAACACTGGATGAATGATGAATATTATTTTTGAATAGGTTTATCTTGATACCTTAGTTGTGACCTTATTAAAGGAATACCTCTTTCCAACTTCCCCCCTTCATTCAGTGATAAGCTATTCCTCTCATATTATTTAGTTTAACCTACAATGTGACTTATTTGGGATAATGTTTTTGATTGTCAGGTGTGAACAACCAGGTCCGGACATGAAAAATTCAGTTAGCTGATTTATTGCTCAAGCCTATACACAGGATAGACTCAGACCAACAGTTTGCACCTGGGTAGGAATAGACAATGGCATTCAAGGGGAGTTAGACTTTGTCCTATTGTGACTACGTAGAGACTTTAAACTAATTCCCTGCTTGACTCCTCCTCCTGGCTCCACCAGTCTCTCTCCAACCCTGATAGATTATTAGACTCCAAATTTGGACACAAAATTGTCTACAAATAAACTAGTGACACCAGATTCAGTTTTTACCTTTTTTATCCATCATGCCTGCTAGGTCATTTATTATGTCACCAAGAGTTTTAGACAGAAAAAAATGCAACCCAGATCTGCTTTAATACTATATTGGGTGGTATTTGGAAAATCTCTGGGTCCCGTTCAGATGTTTCAGCTGAATTTTGAAACACTTGGCTTAGCATCTGCCATCTTCTATATGCACGCTCCATATCAGGGGTGTCAAACTCAATTTCACTGAGAGCTGCATCAGGGCTGTGGTTGACCTCTGGGGGCCGTGTGGGCATGGCCGACTGGGTGGGTGTGGTTGACTGGATGGGCGTGGCCAGCTTGATGCCAAACTGCCGGCATGTTTCCTCTTCACATTGGGTAGATTGGGCTGAAGCCACACTGGCCCAATGTTTCCTCTTCACATTGGGCAGAACGGGCCAAAGCAACATGAGCCTGCCCCTTAGATTTTCCAGGTTGGCTCCACAGGCCAGATGTGGCCCGCAGGCTTTGTGTTTGATAGCTCTGCTCTATATCATGCTTCACTTTTTCTAGCTAGCAAATCATGTTTTGAACAAAACAGCAAAACAGCTTAACTAATTGAGATATTACTGACAACCCAGAAAGAAAAGAACAGAATGAAATACGGTAGGGTGAAACAGATATAGTGGAACCTCCGGTCACGAATGCTTCTGACCACGACCAAATTGGGTGCCAACCCAAAAATCCGGTAAATGTTTCACTCTGGTTGTGAACACATCCTCGGGTAGCGATCAAACACAGCTCCAGCGATGTCCTCTGCTGTGGCGATTTTCCCTTCCGCACCATTTTTTTTCTACGCGCATGCACAGTCAGTCCTGCTTCCGGTCTCGACCAAATCGGGTTGCGACTGAAGTCCTAGAAGGGATTACGGTCATGACCGGAGGTTCCACTGTAGCTTGCAAACCAGTACCAAAAAAAGCATCAAAGGGAAGACCCGCACTGAAACTATTTCGCAAGATGTGAACTCACCTATTGTCTCAGAGATAGATCAACTTGGAAGAAGGCAGCTCAAAACCCCCAATAAAGTGGGAAGCATGAGCTGAAGTATTTTGGTATGTTTTCTGTGCATAGCACAGCTTGAATTAGGAAGCAAGATTTGGGGAAAGTACTGAAAATTTCTGTTCCTGGGCAAAGTAGTATTTTCATCTCACTGAGTTGAAAGAGACCCAATGCAACAACAGCATCAGATGCTTTGACAAATACAGCATTCCACAGTACATCTGCTAATATAAATCCTAACATGATAAATTAAAAAGCATTCAGACCATTTCTCCTCTGAAAAAATACATATTAAATCAGAAGATCCTCCCCACCTAGAAGCAGGCAAGAATTTAATTATGTATAGCAATAGAATGAGTCTAATCAAGCTTTATATCTAGCTCAAGATGCAGTTATTAAAACCTGGAGACTTTTTTTTGCAAGATTCTTTATTTAAGCAGACAATCTCTTGTGCGAAAAATGTACAGAAACTATTTTAGAAAAAGAAAAAGAAAGAGCAGTCGTTTTCAAACGATAAGCAAAAAGTTAAAGCAATAAAAAGAAAATATCTGCAGCTTCCAGATACAAGAATCTTTGCTAAGTTTCCACCAATCTTTATCTTGTATAAATGTATAACTTTGCTTTTTCCTATGATTGTCCCAAATTTAATGTCTCATTCCCTTTTATAAAACAGAAAGATGGTTCAGTCTTTTTGATAAACGTGTGAGAAATGTTATATCATCAGACAGTGACAGGGTTTAACTAAGCCACAATATTTGGCTTTGGATAACACAATGTGAGAACCCAATGTGGTTCATACAACATGGTTCAAAGGTTTGTATTATGTGTGAAACAGAACAATGTCTCTTATTCAACAAACTTTTGTGCATTTGTAGGTAGCTGCTAAATATAATGTGGAGTGCAAGAACCCATGAATCAGTCCTGGAACAAATCCAGATATATCAACATTACTTAGTTTCAGCATGGAATTTGAGAAAATGATGGCTTAGAAAAAAATTATTAAGTAGGAAGGAAGCAAAAGGGAAAGAGAAAGTAGTTGGATGGGATTAAGGAGATCACTGATGTCTAATTTGTGAAATCTATAAGTTGTTTATAAAGGCAAGACAAAATGGCAAGCATATCTCTACAGAGGACCAGAAATGAAACTCATTATAAAACCATTTAACTAATTTCTGAATCTGGTTAGAGACTATAATCATATTAATTTGAATTTCAGTGGGAAGGTACTAAAGCGATAGGGTTGCCTCTCCAAATGTCATCCTCTCAAGATACATTGACTTCAATTCCCATAAGCCCAGTGGTGGGATTCAAATAATTTAACAACCGGTTCTCTGCCCTAATGACCAGCCGGGTAGGCATGGCTGGGTGAT
>JAOYMU010000098.1:125725532-125736615 GCA_025802295.1 Psammodynastes pulverulentus | reverse complement strand
CAGTCGGTGTGAGATTAAATGGACTCCAGAAGATAGTAGAGGACAGGAAGGCCTGGAGGAACATTGTCCATGGGGTCATGATGGGTTGGACACGACTTCACAACTAACAACAACAATGGTTAACATAAGTACATGTAGTTGAAGTTTTCAATTTTCATCGTGATTTATACTCAGTGTGGGAAAGTCCTAGGAGCAGGTGCTTAAAATGAGACTGGCTCCACAGGAAAGGAATCTTGTATTTTCCATATTCTGGCTTGATAACAGCCAGATTCAAACCAACGGGAAGCTATTTCCATTTGTTTGTTTGTTTGTTTGTTTGTTTGTTTGTGTTTGTGAGATAGTTTCTCAAATTACCAAGATAAAAGAAACTGAATCAAATCTTATCACATCACTGGTTTCCATTTCAGTAGAACTTGGCACATTTCTGTCCCCAAGGGTTTCTTAATATTCAGCAAATGTTAACAGAACAAAATGGTTAATTATTGGTATTTGTATTTAAAAGAAATCATTAGTGATAAACTGACCTCAATTTTTTTTTTTTTTTGAAAGACTGGGAACCTTCCGTGGGCTTTTTGCTGACATAAGAAAAAAACAATATGATGTGTGGGTTTTAGGATTGAAAAAAAAAAGTAGATCAAGTGAGGGCTGAATAGATTTGTAAGAAAAGGATGGAAGTCAATATATTTCATATTTTTTTCTTTTCTTATATCTTTTTCTCTCTTTATTTGACTTTCTATTCTTCCTTCTTCTTTTTAGTTTTTCTTTGTCTTTTACTTTATATATAATTCTCAATATAAATAAATGAAAAAATAATATTCTATCCTTCTCACACATCTGCAAAGAAAAAAATTCACAAGGGAAGAAGAAATAACATGCTTCCCTTTTTAAATATCCTTATCAGAAGAGGCAGTGAAGGCAAACTAGAAACACAAGTCTATCATAATATTACCCACACCAACCAAATGCTGCATGATCAAGAGAAGCTGTGTAACAACTTCTTAGATGAGCACAAATACACTGCAGCAACCCTGGACTTCAGCAAAAGTAAACAATACCAAGGACTCCATTATATAACCTATTCCAGTGAAATAAGATATCCATGCAACTTCATAAAAAAGTGATCAGCCATTCAACTCAATATAGCACAACCAACACAAGCTGTGAAAAGAATAAGCGTCATACATTCAAAACATCTCAGAAACCACCCACAAACTATTACAATCACATGGCATCATTGTAGCACACAAACCAACTAAAGCTTCCAAAATATCCTAATTAAACCAAAAGACTTAGCAAACCCAGAAGAGAAAACATGAGTCATAAACAACATAGGGTGAAAGGATTGTAACAGCCACTCTGTAGCACAAACAGGCTGAAGACTAGCAGAGTAGATCCATGAACATCAATCAATAGTCAGAAGATGTTGAAAACTCCTTAATTTCATAACACGTGGACAGATTTAACCACAGTGTCAGGATCTCCATCATCGGCCTGGTGCCTTTCTGGCATCAAAAGGGAAGGGAAAGGGGAGGCATTTGGGGCAATCCATACCTGTGTATCAGTGGTGGAATCCTCTTGGTTCGGCCCGGATCGGGCAAACCGGTAGCTCCGACGAGTGGTAGCTCCGACAAGCGGTGTTTGGGCACTTTGTGGGCCCTCCCATCTGCCCATGCTCTTTGGTGAGCTTTATCAGCTCAGCTAATTGGTGCGGCAGAGCAGATTGCCATGCTAAAGCAGCTGAGAGGCACTTTAGCTGGGATTTGTCTGAGCTGCGCATGCACGTGTACTGTCACCAAATTGGTAGCAGCACTGGTAGAAAACCACTACTGCTGTGTATCTAATGATGGGAAATGGGAGGGGGAGCTGACATATGAAGAAGGTCAGAGCTGTTTCTACCAGTTACCCAGAGTATCTTCAAGGCCACTTTCCCTGGGTGTGAAATTTCAGCAACCTAAACAACCCAGAGTTTCTCACAACATTGCAGCAATCCCAGGACTGGATTTAGGGACAGGAGGGATTGGGAATGTTGGGTTTGGCTCTTTGTATCAATGAATGGGAACTTCAGATTCCGCCTCACCTTCCTGCAACCAATATCTTTAGTAAAAGTTACTTTCACTTCAATCAATTGGAGTCAAGTGTCTGCTTTCCTGATTGTTTGGGGGCAGGTCTGATACACAGTTTCGACTAGGAAACTCTCTACAACCCAAGCCAAGTCCCCAAACCCTAGAAAATTCCTGGAAGCCTGGCACTCAAGACAAATCAGCCATCAACAAACACACTGAGATAAATAACATGTGCATGCCATTCAAAAGAAATAGTCAAAAAGTCAACAAGTCAACAAAAAGATCAAAACACTTCCTTACCAGCAATCAACACCTAGACAAGCAGAGATTAAAAACCAAGATTAACACTAGACCAACAATCAAGAAGTTTAAAAAAAAAACCTCACTCAAGGAATTCCCAACTCAGGCAAGTTAACAGTAAACAACAGTCTAATCAAGGAACTACCTAGAACACTCTCACCAACATTGATACTGCAAGCTATTGATAAAACAAAAGTAAACCCCACTCTTCCAGGACAGATAATGTTACCTAATTTGGTAATGAAACATCTGCAAATCAAGCTCAGAGAGCACGAAAAACCCCACAGTCCAACCCTGTGTTACAAATATTCTGTCGGTACCTTCTCACATACCAAAATGAAAACTATTAGTAGTTTTTGATTTTAGAAAAGAAGCCAGTTCCTCAAGTCCAAAGGCAAAAATACCTCAGTGAAAAATATTTTTAGCATTTGTTTAAGCTAAGGCTATTTTAATACCGAACAGCTAGGAAATATTTTATAGATAACCAAAAAAAAAACCCCAAAGCTAAAAAGAGTGAGTTGGGACTGAACAGCGTTTAACACCCATTTGTTCTCCAGGGAGCCAGACACAATACTTGGTTGTCTTGCAGTGGTATTGTTAGTTGGACAACTGACAATCTCACTCATTTCTCACATTCATCAATACATGACTCTAATGGATAGACTCCCGATCCAAAGGAGAAATTTGTACTACACATGCGGTAAGAGTGATGGAATATACATCAAGGAGGAAGAGAGGATATTTAATAATTTGCTAATGATCCTCTACTCTACTAGCAAAATATCCTTTATATATCCAGGGCAGGAAGTCCATAACTATCCCTTTTAGTTCATTTCTCTTTCTAATGTTATCTTGCTTTGCAGCCCTATTTTTTTCTTTTCAAAATACCGCGAGTGCTGAAAATCAATTCTCATTCAGGGAACCCTGTTTCTGCCGATAAAAACACAATGCCGAATTTGTGTCTGTATCATGAAAAAAGGGAGCAATTTTAGCCTTTCCAAAATGTCTCATATCATTAGAGAGAGCCTTTCTTCTCTCAAAAGCCCGGTACTTCAAAAAGCATCAAGTTAAGTGCTCCCAATTAGACACAGGCAGTTGCCCAGATACTTGACCTCTGGCACTAACACCTACACCATTTTTGTTTGGATTTGAAGTGAGCCAGGAAAAGAAATTCAGCATCCAGCATCCTTCGACATACTGTACTGCCACCATCTTAAAAGACTGCTTTGTGTCCTGAGATAGAGCTCCTCGCAAAACCCTGAACCTCTCCTGTTGCTCTCTCGTTTTATATCTTCCTTTCATGCTACTAACTCTACCAAGACATGATCGATCAAGCGGCTTGCCTGAAGATGACCGTTTCCTTCAGATATTCCTTTTTTTAAAAAATACCAGGTGATTGATCTGTGTTACTTGCTGACTTTCCTTTATTCCTGGAGACCTTCCTTAGCATTGGCGCAGACTAATAGACTTCAAATCAGAATGCCTTTCCATTTGCATAGCCTATCCATCCAGTTAATTGGTTAGTGCTTTAAAATGATCTGAGCAATGTATTAAACCTATTAAACCACTGCATAAAAAGACTCCACATTTGGCAAGCAAGAATCAATACTGACGGTTGGATCCAGCCATGCATGACAACACTTCATTATTATTATTTTTACAGCAAAGCTGCTAACGAGGTTGCAATGCTAACACAACTTTTGCAAATGTACACCGCAACGCCAGGTGTAAACAGAGAGGTAATCACAAATCTTAACTCGGTTACAGGCACTGCAAGCACCAACTTTGCACATCACTCCGGTACGGAGTGAAAAGACGGAGCACGTTTTAACCTGAGAAAAATCTCAGAAGAGGCAAAGTCAAGAGTCTCCATGAAAATGGCCTCTCGGAGCACAAACTAGAATCAAAGAAAACGTAAGATATGCCCTCTAATTTGTGACTCTCTATTGTTCATCTTATTTACTCATGACCCATACTTACGCTTCTGTGCCGCTACAATTCTGTCCTTATTTTCTACGAAAGTCTGGAATTCTGCATAATAATAAAACAGAAAGAAGAATGGCAATTTCTGTTCCCAAATGGTAATTATTTTGCATTCTCTGCTCCTGAAAAATGGTAGAGGTCTCTATCGGCATGTTTTCAAGCATCTGGTATGCGGAGAGATGTGCACAGTCAGAATATCTGAATTCGCAAAGCACATTAAATCATAGTTGGCTTCTTATAAAAGAAATGTAATTTGTAGGCTCCTGTAAAACACAAAACATGATTCACAAAACGCAATGGTTGGATTGAGTAAACCCAGTCAATGAGTTTCATGAATTGCATTAAACCCAAAATAAATTGACAAGATTATATTGTAGTGTTTTGAATCAGGTCTGAGTATTGCATGTTGTATTATGAAAGATGGTTTCCTGGGGCCACTGGTTTAAAAATGTCCCTGAATCTCTGCATCTCATCTCTTTCGGAATAGCTCAGAATAACTGACTTGGAAGAGATCTTGCAAGCCCAACCTCCTGCTCAGGCAGGAGACTCTATACTAGGGGGTGTCAAACTCCCAGCTCCTGGGCCGGATGCGTCATGTGCTGGCTCCGCCCCCACCCAGTTTAGCGAAGGGGGGGAAGTCCTAATATGTCACATGATGCCACCATGATGATGCGAGTTTGACACCCCTACTCTATACCATTCTCTCCGATCCCTTCTTGAAAACCTCTCGCGCTCACCAAACCGGTTGTTAAACTAGTTATAACCCACCACCGGAGTCATGTGATCACCATTTATGACCTTCCCCAATGGCTTCCGACCAGCAGAGTCAATGGAGGGTGCCAGATTCACTGTACGACCACATGATTCACTTAACAGCCAAAAAGGTCAAGAAAATCAGGCTTGACTCACTCAGCAACCACCTTGTTCAGCAATGGAAATTTTGGCCTCAACTGTGATTGTTAAGTTCAGAACCAGCTCTAACGAGAAACTATGCTGCTGTGGTTAAAACGTATAGATATCGATATTATAATATATTTCATCTACATATACATACATACACATGCACGATCAAACATGCTTCACTCCAGTTCTAAAGAGTTAAATGAATGACTATGAATGGCCATGAGCTGATTCATGTATTATATCTGGCCTAAACTCCCGAGTGCTTCTTTCACACTTGCAGATCTTTTACTGGTTCACTTTTGTGCAGGAAAAAAAACAACTAATCAATTCATACTGTTAAAAAAAAAAGCAACTTAGTAAACTATGGCTCCATCATTTCTCATGGACAAATATCAGATTAGAGGGAAAGCAGCTGGAAAAATCAATGGCATCCTTTTGGGAAAATAGTCATTTATTTATTAGAGAGGCTTCTCTGCCACCTTCGTCATACAACTCGAAGTGTCTTGTAGCGTCACCTGGAATACATAGATGACAACAATCACTCTTGATCAAAATCGTGCAAAATCATTACTATCAGCACAAATTCAACATAACGATAATAATAGCACTAATGTCATGAAACTGTCACATAACGTCAACTCGACGCAGTTCAGGGGCATCTTTCATCCAGTTCCCAAATTGCACATTTAACAACAAGAACACCCCCCAAAAAAACCCCACCACCTCTTAAATGCACTACAAAAGCTCCATTTTTTATTTGCCTCCCTGTATATTCAGAGTATTTGGAAGAAAAATTACCAAAGAGTAGGAAAGGAAAAGTCTTTAAGGATAAGTGTGCGGAAGAGGATTTAGAAGACAGCAGATGACAAACTGAATACGAACAAAATAAAATACCAAATCTTTTCATGTATACACAAGCTTATCACTTGTATGACAGCAGGATAATCCTGATGGAAGAAAAAGGCTGCAATAGCTGACCTACTCCTATTTAGTTGTCCTGCTTTTTTTTTCTTTTTTTATTCCCTCCCACTATGGACTCTGTACCAAAATAATCCCAAAATTCCAATTGAGAGATCTCAAAAAATAGAGGCAGAATCATAGGAATCTTTTACTCAATGCATCTTTATGCATATTTAGTGGGGCATTTCCAGATATTCACCAGCAAGATTGCACTGACCACTGTAAATAATTTAGTTTTAAATAAATATCCTAACTATAGCAGTGTCAGTTCTTCAGGTTATAAAGCCAAGATCAAAAAGAACAATTTAAGTTTTATTATGACATCAACATACCCCTGTTCTGTTTTTGAAGACATCAATATTTTAATTTTGTGTTCATCTAAATTGATGAAGAGGGCAGGATAGAAAGCTGACACATATGCCTGCAAACTGCATAGATAGAATGCTTTTTGAAAATTAAAAACGGCACTAATATTTATCGCAATTGATCATTGGTAGCATCTGTTACTTGCTTTGGGTTAAATTAAGCTGAATTACATCAAGTGGGATGCTTGTAGAATTATACTAGAAAGTTTTGATTGATCAAGGCTCATAGGTATCTTTTACTTCCTTTGTGTTTGCAAGTCTAAGTTTAGCTATGGTAATATGTGAAATTGAAACAACTTAAGTGTGTTGTGATATCAAAGGAAGCAAAACATTCCCAAGAGAAGGCAGAAGCTAGCTCGTTATTCTGCTCAAACTTCCCTAAATACATTTTCCATCTGTTTTTCTCGGTTTCCAAAAACTGTCTACACAAAAAAGCCAGCTTTTATATATCCAGTCCATACTGAAGACATTTAAAATTGTCAACACTGCATTTTAGCAATAGCACTTAAGACTTATATACTGCTTCACAGTGCTTTACAACCCTCTCTAATCTGTTTACAGAGTCAGCCTATTGCCCTCAACAATCTGTGTCCTCATTTTACCAACCTCGGAAGGATAGAAGGCTGAGTCAACCTTGAGCCTGGTGGGATTTTGCCAAATTACAGGCAGCAAAAGTAGCTTGCAGTACTGCACTCTAACCACAGCACCACTGTGGCTTTTATCCATCTTGCTCTGTTTTTTCATAAATTATCAACCAGGGAGGAGAAGAAAAGTCAAGATGGAGCCCTCAACCACACAATGGAAAGCTTTGCGCCATCTTTTATGTGCACTGTGTGGTGCAATAAAATACAGGCATGAGATGGATTATATTGTCACAGATGCCACCTTGATGTTTTTAACCTTTTTCCCACAGGAACGTTCTCAAAACATACCAAGCTTAACATTAATGATGAGTAAGAAGTTTCCTCATGGTGTTGTGCTGCAGCTGCTACTTACAAGGTATCTTCAGTCCCAGCCAATATCCCATCTACTCACACACTTTTTCCAGAAATGAGACAGGTTGTTACTTTTATGAAAATACGAGCCCTCGTGGTGCAGCGGTTAGAATGTGGTATTGCGGACAAACTCTGCCCACAGCCAGGAGTTTGATCCTGACTCAGCCTTCCATCCTTTAGCGGTCAGTAAAATGAGGACCCAGATGGTTGGGGCAATATGCTGACATTATAAACCCCCCTCAGAGTGCTGTAAAGCACTATGGGTTGGTATAGAAGTCTTAAGTGCTATTGCTATGGCTATAATTTTAAAAGAAGGAAAAGAAGCTCAATTGTGCCAATAAAGGAGAAAAATTGTAGTTCAGGGTTGAAATGAGGGACCTTGA
Source organism: Psammodynastes pulverulentus (assembly GCA_025802295.1). NCBI lineage: Eukaryota > Metazoa > Chordata > Lepidosauria > Squamata > Psammodynastidae > Psammodynastes > Psammodynastes pulverulentus. The sequence goes on along the minus strand of JAOYMU010000098.1, from coordinate 125,728,663 downwards.
AATTTATTCTTGGCAATCTCCAGTCAGACAAGACTATGAAAAACAGGTGTGAGTCATGATGGTTCACAGTCTATATAAGATTGTTCTAAGAAGCTGAACACTTGATGTAGAACCATCTGGGAAGGTGCTGGTTATGGGTTGGATTTGATGGAACCCACCTGCCAGTATCTCTTTGGGGTTTCCTGACTGGCAGAAAAGGTCGTTCTTTGTCTCCTTGCAAATTTGATTATGTTCTGTAGTGCTCTTTTATTTCTATCTTCTACATTCTTTGGGATTCTTGAAAAGTGTTTCATTGCTCTACCACGTTAATCTATTTGTTTATTTATTTTTTTACACTGTCATAAATAAAGCCTCAAGTATTCATGCTAGAGCCAGTTTGGATCTGAGGTGATTAAGGCGCCAGGTTAGAAATCAGGAGACTGTAAATTCTAGTCCTGCCTTAGACACAAAGCAAGTTGGGTGATCTTGGGCCAGTCATTCTCTATCAGCCCTAGAAGGAGGCAATGGCAAGCCACATTATCTATCTGTCTGTCTACTCTATATACCAGGAACAGAGCAATATAATACAGTACATAAGTGAACAAAAACAGACTGAACAGAGAATGGCAGAATCTAATAAACTTCAATGGACTTCACCTTTGGTACCAGTATATTTTATGGAAATTGTATTTCAAAATCATTCTGTGAAAAACCTGGGGAAATAGTCACCTGACACATAGGTCTACAAACGAGTTGGTTGTTAATGGATTATTCATGAAAATTTGCTAGGCAAGGATAGTTAGGGAAGATGTCCCTAGGGTCTAATTTTATATACAGAAAAGTTAGCAATATTACTTCATAATGAAGCTAGAACAGAAAATATAAGCATAAAAAGCAAGTGAAATGACACAGCATTATCAGGTATACATAATATAGTTAGTGAACCAGATTAGGGAGGAATGTATTTAAGATAATGCAGTGATTAGCTCTGTAATAAAGAGGATACAGATTACTTCTGTGAACATGTGCTAAAATAAAAAAATCGTGTAACTTCTCTCATTTTCAGTAGTAATTCATCAATAAAGCATTCAGAATTTCCTTTTCTACCTCAGTTCTGATGCCCAAACCATTCATCAATCAATACCTTTTCTTACATACCTCCACATTGTCTTTCTATTCTAAAACCAAATCAATACATTTTACACTAATTCATTAGGTTGCTCCCTTAATGTTTTTTAGCCTTGATATTTCAATATAGTACAGCTTGTGACACCATTCTTTTGTTTCCATCATCTTCAACCACCTAAGAATATCCTCTTGAAGCACTGTTCTTCCCTTCTTTTATGTGTCTTTGTTCTCACATATTCTGAATTCCTTTTAAGTTCATCAGATAGTCAACATGGATAATAGTCAGGGTTGATGGGAATTCAGGTACAAAGCAAGTAGAAGACATTATGTTTCTTGCTATCCACCCCCACCCCACCCCAAATTGTCTATATTTGTTTAATTCTTCTTTCCATATGCAGTTAATTCTAAATTTGAATATTCTCAATGATAAGTGGTGGTTGTTGCTGTTAGTTGCAAAGTTGTGTCCGACCAATCACAACCCCATGGGCAACATTCCTCCAGGCCTTCCTGTCCTCTACCTTCTTCTGGAGTCCATTTAAGCTCACACCGACTGCTTCAGTGACTCCATCCAGCCATTTCATTCTCTGCCGTCCCCTTCTTCTATTGCCCTCAATCATTCCCAGCATTAAGCTGTTCTCTAGTGAGTCCTTCCTTTTCATTAGGTGGCCAAAGTACTTGAGTTTCATCTTCAGGATCTAGCCTTCTAAAGAGCAGTCAGGGTTGATCTCCTCTAGGACTGACCGGTTTGATCACCTTGCAGCCCAAGGGACTCTCAGGAATCTTCTCCAGCACCATAGTTCAAAGTCCTCCATTCTCTGGCGCTCAGCCTTTCTCATGGTCCAACTTTCACAGCCATATATTGCAACTGGCAAAACATAGCCTTTACTATACACACTTTTGTTGGCAGGGTGGTGTCTCTGCTTTTTAGTATGCTGTCTAGATTTGCCATAGCTTTACTCCCCAGGAGCAAATGTCTTTTAATTTCTTGGTTGCAGTTCCCATCTGCAGTGATCTTGGAGCCCAGGAAAATAAAATCTGTCACTATCTCCATTTCTTCCCCCTCTATGTACCACCAGTTCTTCCAGTTCAAAGAATTAACTTGCAGAAAACCCTGGAATCGGAAAATCATTGGAAAATTTCTAGAATGTTATTGGAATGTTAGGTTTTGCACATGCTGTATATAATAGTGCTTTACTTCTTCCATTCCACTTATCTTTTGTTTGTTCTACCTGTCTAACTGTAAAAAAAATGATTGGGCTTTCAAGATGCCATTTGCCCAAACACCTGCAATAATCAAGGCAAAATTATAGGGGAAAATGAATCATTTTCCACATAATTGCAACTACAGAATTTGATCGTTAGTGAGAGGTCCTTAGGATTAAAGAAGCTTAACTGGGAAGCTTTAATGACATTAGCGAACAGATATGCTGAATTACTGCTTATTATTTAAAACTAATAAATTTGTATACCAATAAATTTTAATATTAGCATCATAGTACATATGGACATCAAAGCGCACACCACCCTTAAAAGATGGTACCCATCAATCTCCCCAATTATAACTAAAGTAATAAATATAAATTAGCAATAATTTAAATGAGTTCTTATGCAAAGTCATCCAAGATAGGAGTGCCCTCATATAAGAGCTCTGAGTAAGAGCATTAGATAGGTTTTTATATAAACAATTTATCCAACCACCCACAACTCAGAGTGATATATGATTAAAACAATATTGTTAACAATAAAATATAATACATGTATTAATTCATTTATTATTTTAAAGTCTTATATTGCCACTCTTAAGAACAGTTACAGGAACTGGGCATGGCTAGCCTAATGAAGAGAAGGTCCAGGGGAGACATGGTAGCAGTCTTCCAATATTTGAGGTGCTGCCACAGACAGGAAGGAATCAAGCTATTTTCTAAAGCACCTGTAGGCCAAACAAGGAAAAATGGATGGAAACTGATCAAGGAGAGATTCAACCTAGAAATAAGGAGAAATTTTCTGACAGTGAGAACAATCAA
>JAOYMU010000098.1:125533857-125551133 GCA_025802295.1 Psammodynastes pulverulentus | reverse complement strand
AGCCACCTCACTACTAACATTTACCATATTCATAATAAATTATAACATCTCTTGTTAACTTTATTCTGGCTTGTCCTTCTGCTTTCACTCTGAAATCAGTCCATCTTTGAACGAAGGAATCTCCCCCATTCTTCTTAATGACTTCTGGCAAGACATTTGTCTTAATTTTATAAGTTCCTTCTTCCTGTATAAAACAAAGCTCCTTTGGAAATTTCAAGCTCGTTTTTCATTTTTGTTTCGTCTTTGCCCCCCCCCCCAACGGGAACCAGAGTTCCCTCCTTACAAAGATTCTTCCGCATACTTTCCATCGGCAAAAACAAACTTTTTTCCTGTATGCTCATGGCTGATACCACCGATATTTTTTCCAAATCATTTCCCATGTCCTATGCTGAAGCAGCTGGGGTTCTCACATAAAAATTCCCATCTGAAGTAGCCGAAGTTTCAACCTCATAATTATCATGCTTTGCCAGTTCTTGAGATAAAGAAACTGTATTCCCTCTTCTATATCTGTCCAGCCCCGCCTGCTTAGCAAAGTCTTTGAAGATATTTCTGATTCCTTTAATTAACTCTTGGGTAAATTGCTGAAAAATCTCCCTTGTTACAATTTGTGAATGCGTCTGAGTCACAGCCATTTTTCTTCCTTTCTTCTCCCCTTTGGAGATAAATCCCTTAGTCGCAATAACAAAACTATGCCATTTTGATTCTTTTTCCACCGCCGGACTATCAATCAGTGCTGTGGAGTCGGAGACGAGAAGTCGGGGTCAGAGGAAATTTTGGGTACCTGGAGTTGGAGTTGGAGTCAGCAAACAATTCACCGACTCCGACTCCTACTAAATTTAGATTGGAATTTTAAAAAAGCAAGTTTAAATGTTCCAATTCACAAAAAGTTATAATTAATGACTTCTCTACTGTAAGAATAAAGACCAATGCATGCAGTGCCTCATGTAACCGCAAAATGAACACGTTAAGTGACCGTGAAGAAGCATGCTTTTCATGTGCTTCGCTATATGGCACGCAACGCACAATTAGGAGCGACAATGCTTATACTTTCAAAAAACTGAGGAGTCGGGGAGTCGGAGTCGGAAGTACAAAAAACTGAGGAGTCGGAGTCAGAACATTTATCTACCGACTCCACAGCCCTGGTTTGAAGACCCCAGCCCTATGGCTTTCTTCAGAATGGTGACTTTCCTATTGTCCTGATAGGACTTTTTTATGTCCTATCAGCAGGGCTTTTCTTCTCCGAAGAAAGGTGCCGGAATGCACCCCCCCCGTCGTCGCGCTGAAAAACCCAGAGGTGATAGCGCGCGATTGGTGGAGACGGACCACATGATCCGGACTCCCAAAAGGATCCGGAACGCCGTTCCCCTGAGTTCTGGGAGAAAAAAAGCCCTGCCTATCAGACAAAATTTTTTTTATGAAATGTGTTATCAACAATTGACTGCCTGCCTTATTTGAATGAACAGTGTAAACTGGCCCCGAGGTTAACTATGATTCGCATGAATGTGAAAGCATCCAAAGCATCGTTGGATGGCACCCATGGAATTCCATAGTCCTGTAACAAAAGATCATAATTTACTGAATACCAATTCCTGAGAAGTGTCAGCATCATTACAATGTGGCCAGTCACAAGATGGCAGCTGTTTTGCTATGTCATTGTACAAGGAGGAGCTGAAAAAATCCAAGCCATGGGATACTTCATTGTTAGGCATTTTTAGTAAACAAGTATCTTTGATGTAGGGATTCTGTGATTAAGACCTACAGTGAGAGAATCAGGCTTCAAAGTTTGTTTCAGAAGGAGAAAAAAAACCCCACAGGAACAAGCATAATTACAACCAAATGCCAATGTGAAATTTGGTGCTCCCAAAATACCTCCCTTTAATTTGGGGACACACTGGCTATTTTTTATTCCTGATTTTGGTAAGTTAAAAGAGAAAGATTAAAAAGAACCCTGTTTGATTTGACTGCTTTCTCCATCTTTGGACAGCAACATACAAGGTCTGTTTTGAATTGTGTGGTTGCGTCCTTTTATTATTAGGTAATGACCAGTGACTGCATTCCACATTGAAGTGACCCAAACTGAACCCGAATTCAGGCAACTTCTCTAGCTGCCTTCTCCTCTGCCCGCACAACAAAAATGAGCACAATGTGTATGTTGATTTAAAGGCAACAAAGAGATGGAGGGCTTCACCAAGTCTTATCACCGTCTTCATTGGGCTTTTCATAGTGTTTAGTGCTGTTCGGTCATCTGGAGCTATAGATCCTGATTAGGCAACAATCAGGTGAGGAGTTGTCCCAAGAGTGGCTGTAACATTGACACATTCAGCAAACTCAAGCCAGAACAAAGTGATTCCTAAGGTTTTTCAATATTGGTTAAAAATATTGGTTTTATTTACTTAAAAAACAGCCTGTGTGTCAGTACATAGTGATGTGGAATGCTATGTTGGTGTGCAAAGCAGTCCCTAAAAATCTTAAATTGCATAGAACAGTGTGAGTGCACCTGGGTAAAATCTGACTGCTATTGTCTTTATTAGGAGGGAATGTAGCACAGGTATGGGAAAAATTGGTAACTTAGTCTACACATTTTGCTAATGTAATAGAAAAAGGTTAAAGCTTCGATTGACTAGTCTTTAATAGACAACCAAGATCAATATGTATGGGTCCATCTGGTGATGACTATGGAATATGGAAGGCTGATTTGGAAGTTAAAGAGATAGTAAAGAATGCCAATTAACAAATGAAATAAAAGAAGTAGATATGCTATATGGCTGGGAAAGTAAGAGAAAGGGGAAGAAAACCTCTTCGCCAGTCATCAACTCCTAGATAAGCAGGGATTAAACCAGACAGACAAAACGGTAAACAACAGCCTAATCAAGGAACTACCTAAAAGAAAGCAACACCTCTACCAATACTGTTGTATATAAACAAAGACCAAGCCCCACTTCCTTCTAGCACTGAAGATCTTACCTAGTTGAGTAACCAAATGTCTGCAAGCAAACCAAAGAAGCTCAAAGAAGACCAAGGACCTTATCAGAGAATGTAATCTGAAGGTTGCCTGTTCTTGTCGGGTAGAGCTAAGTGCACATGCAAGGAAGCTGTAGTCTTAATTATAAATGAAAAGTCTAAAACATACATGAGAAGATACGAATGGGTGTCAGTTAAATTGATGCCTATGATTAGAGGAAACCATAGCTTATATATTGTGCTCCATCGAATAATGAGAGAATCAGTGAATGTGAACTAGGTGGAAAATATTCTATTAGCTGACATGAATGGATAGGTGGGAGTGAAATGAAGTACAGAAATAACCATCGGATCATTCAGAATTCCAAGAATCACTGCAAATGGCGACTTCTGGGCATTTACTAAGAAAATACCTAGTTAGATCAGGTATGTCCAACCTGCAGCCCATGGCCCATGCAGCCCTGGACAGTAATACAGCTCTACAAGATCATAAACTTTTAATATCATTATGTGATTTATATAAATTAACTATATATTTTATATATAGCCCAAGACACTCCCTCTTCACTCAGTGCGGCCCAGGCAAACCAAAAGATTGGACATGCATGGTTTCAACTCTGTAGTTTTAAGAACACTCATACATACGCATGACAAAGGGATAAATAAACACCCAAACACATGGGTTGAGTTTGTTCTGTGTGGTGAAAGATGGAGAGAATTGGCATAAATGTAAAATTATATGATAGTGTCAGCCATGGATCTTGGAAAAATTGTAAAGAGAGAAAAAGAAAAGGAGTCCTTGGCTTTTATAATAGTGGTCCCCAACCTTTCCGACACCATGGATTAGCGGTGGTGGTGAGGAGGAGTGGATGGTTTTGTGCATGTGCACATAGCTTGCTCAAATGGAGCTTCCTGTGCTTGCCCGCCACTTGAGCAGCCTGGTTCCCAACAGGCCACAGACCGGAGGTTGGGGCCCCCTGGGTTATAGGATTGTCATTGCAAAGTGATGCAGTTACAAAGTGTAATGTCATGCAACCACATCACTTAACGATGACTGTCCTGGTTGCTATTGGTAACCCTAAGATAATGCTGGTTAAATAGGAATAGACCGAAATCCCACGGGGGTGATGAGTGAATTCATGGGGGTACCAGTGCAGGTCTCAAATTAGTATGAGGGAATGTTTACTGTAAAAAATGAGGATGGGAAAAGGTTACTTGTGTTCATAGACGAAAATTGAAGAAATGTTAATATATTAATGTAGTATAGAATGGTTGTGTAATTAATATAGGTGTGAAGCGTACATCTGCCTGGTGATTAGAAGGATGCTGTTATTCCTAAAGAGAAGGTGGCAAGAATGAATATAAAGACTAGAATATCCATGAAGGTTTGGACATAATTCTGACTGAATTCTGTTGGTGATTGTGGGAAATTTGGGAAGTACAACGAAGGGTAAGAGGTGTATACAAGTCACATTTTTGATCTTCAGCGGGTCATTGAGAAATGAATGTGAGGTGTGAAAGAAAGCATTCTGTACATGCATTGATTTAGAAAAGGCATAAAGTGAATAGACTTGAATATTCTACACGGGATTGGTTGCAGAGTGCAAATGATGGAATGCATGAAAATGAATGCTTAGCCATATACATCTTCTTGCTTAGCAACTGGCTCAAAGGTAGACGTCTCTGACTTAAATATGTTTATATATAAGTATGCAAAGGGCACTTTTGGTCAGTTTTGTCAATTGGGTATGTAAACGTAGTGTACTTTCGTATGCAGATGATTCTACTATGGGTTCTAGTGGTTAAGGCAGGGGTCTGCAACCTTAAACACTCAGAAGAGCCACTTGGACCTGATTCCACAGAAAAGAAAACACCGGGAGCCACAAAACCCTTTTGACATCTAAAATGAAGAGAACACTGCATATATAGTTTTTTACCTTTATGCTATGTATAAAAAAACCTAGCATTTATGAAATAAGAATTAAATTATCTGCCTGTAGCAAACCAAAAATGCCATCTGCTTCTGTGTGCCGTCATCCTCAATAAATCGCGTGCCGGCAAGTATCGCACATTGGCAGTTACGATACAGATTTTGAACGACAGGGAGCCGCAGCAGAGGGATGAAAGAACCGCATGCGGCTCCAGAGCCACGGGTTGCTGACCCCCTGGGTTAAGGCATCAAACAAGAAAGGAGGAGATCATGAGTTCAAGTCCTGTCTTGGCCATGAAAGCCAGCTGGGTGACCTTGGGTCAATCACTTTCTCTCAGCCCAACCCACCTCACAGGGTGGTTGATGTGGGAAAAATACAAGGAGGAAGGTTTGTTGGATATGTTTGTTGCCTTGAGTTATTGGTAAAAATAATAAAGTGTGGCAGAAACAAACAAATGAGAACCCCAGTGATTTGCAGTGAATTTTAGGTTGTGTGATGTGGTAAAAGATAGGGCTCGGTGGCCTAGAGGTAGAGCTCTCACCTCACAATCAGGAGGGTGTGAGTTTGATCCTAGGTAGAGGCTAATATTTGGAATAGACACTCCTGCTCGAGCTGGGTTGAACTAGATGACCTCCAAGGTCCCTTCCAACTTTGTTATTCTATGACCCCTTTATATAATCTGTATAGATCTGAAAATGTACATAGTGGAAACGGAGGTAGTTGCATTTGACAGGGAAAACTGAGTGAAGGCTTGTAAAAAAAAACAACCTAGAGGAAATAAATGTGAGTAACTTCATAAACTGTTAATTAAAGATGAGAAAACGAAATTTCAATGCGTGCAGGCAGGAAAGTTAATATGTAATTCGTGGTCTGTTGCATGGAAATACGCTTGATAATCAAAAATCGCCGATTAAGAGATGTATTTTTCTGCCTACTTTGTCATAGACAAGTTGAATAAAAGTAAGCTGAATGCAATGGGAACAGGATGTGAAGTAATCAAAGAATACAGAATCAATGGGTGCTGAATGTATATGGGCTGCATAGGCAGATGGGCATCCAGTACAATGGATTGAGATGTTTTGGGCACATAGAATGAATGAGGATTTAATCTTAACTATACATTATAAAGCAAGGGTGCCAAACTCAATTTCATTGAGGGCAGCGTCAGGGTTGTGTTTAACCTTGGAGGGCCGGTGGGTGTGGCCAGGGTGGGCGTGGCCAGCATGACATCACTCGTATTGGGGTGTGCCTGTGATGGCCCGAGTGCTCTGCCAGCGAAAATGAGCTCCTGAGCTCCATTTTCAGCTGGGACGGTGTCCTGCAATCCTCTGCCAGTGAAAATGGAGTTCATGAGGGCCACATGTGGCCATCCCAAGCTCCGTTTTTGCTGGCAGAGGCACCGGTCCAGTCCCCATGGGCCAGATCTGAGCATCCCATGTGTTGAATCCGTCTCCCAGGCCTTGCGTTTGACACCCCTGGTATAAAGGAAGAGGAAAGGGATGGAAAGGGAGAGGCAGATTGTGTCATGGTTTAATGGAGTTGATGGCATCCTCAGAAAGAAAGTAAAGACACTGTATGAAGTAGTGCATGACCATAGTTGAAACAAGAAATATAATTTAGAACAGAAGGGTGTGACCAATATTGCAAACATTTTTTAAAAATACAGATGCATTCCCTATTTTCATATTTCTTTCCTCATCTTTTGGCTTGATTTTTTAAAAAACTTTTTCTGGATTCTAAATGGTCTTGGTTGAAACCCCAGGGAATCCTGTGATGGGTATGCCTGTTTGTATTTAAAACATTTGAAAACATTTTCCAGTGTAGTTTGCAATAAAAATACAGAATGCAACATAACAAAGAACCCAGTACTATTGTAATATAACAAAATAATAAAATTCAGTCTCAAAAGAAAAATTGTGTAGAGAAAATAACCAAATAATCAGAATTTCCTGGTCTATGTAGATATCTGTGCAATTAAGAACATTAAAAAAAAATCTTTCATGCTTTAGGGAGTAGGGGTGGATTGTCCAAGAAAGAGTCTTCAGATGAATATAATTTTAATAGATTTGTTCCATCAGTTTCATCAATTCAACCTTGTGCTCTCTGAGCTTGGTTGTTTTCTTGAAGACATTTCATTAACTAACTAGATGACATCATCAGTGCTAGAAGATAGTGGGATTTGATCTCTGGTTATATACAAGATTTATTTTCTGCTTGATTGGGATACTAACTCAGACAAACAACCCAACAATAAACAATCAAGGAGCCATCAAAGAACACTCCCACCAACACCAATAGGACAAGCCCCTTGTAAATAAACAGAAAACCCCGCTCCCTTCTAGCACTGATGATGTTACCTAGCTTGGTAGTGAAATGTCTGCAAGAAAACCACCAAGCTCAGAGAGCACCAAGGACCCCATCAATTTGTTCCTTTAGATCAGGGGTCTTCAAACTTTGCAGCTTTAAGACTTGTGGACTTCAACTCCCAGAACTACTACTACAGGCATGTTACCTCAGGAATTCTGGGAGTTGAAGTCCACAAATCTTAATCTTGCCAAGTTTGAAGACCCTTGCTTTAGATAGAAGGTACAGGTACTATTTGTTGATTACGTTTAGTCTCTCAATTCCTTTTAAGCCTTGTCTCACCTATTCTTTGCTATTATTTTTCTTTTATGTTTCTTTTATGTAGTTGTTTCTGTGCTACTGCTTATACCAGCTTTAAACTGGACATGTAGAAAGAGTCCCTTTCTGAACAAAGGAAACTTGGGATATAGATATTTGTTTGTTAAAATTTAGAACAAGGATGTTGAGCTGAGCTACGCTTTTCAGATTCTCAAAAGTACCACATTTAGAGTTCATTTTTTCCTACCATTTGTAATCTATAGTATATATAAATCGAACTGTTATAGAAAGGCCAACATAGGTGAATAAATAAATTATATATTTCCACTGACTGATGGGTGAAGAAGAAAAAAACCCTATATAGGAAAATGGCTTCCTTGCCTACTTCAAATGCAGCTTGCAAAGCCATAAGTTAAACCTGCCTGTTGAAAGCACTTGCATCATATTCTAATTGGTGAGAATAACTAAACGGAGTTTCTAAAATTAGTTGTTTGTTTTTCTTTTTTTCCATGCCCAAGGGTCTTGCATCAGACTGTATGGCTTGCATGTCAGTAATTCCAGTTCAACACCTTTTCTCTTCTTTAACTATTTAAGTAAGTGTTAACATGTGTAAGTTTAGTGACAGTGTTTTCAGAAGCTGTGATTTGCCTTCAGATGGTTTCTTACTACATTGTTAATGCATAGTAGAAGTGTTTTTATTGTTTACAGTGAATAAATTCACTGTTAGGTTTGTAAACCCGTAGCTGCAAAATGTGGCACCCTTTAATGTTTGTTCTCTTAGGTTAAACACAGGAACCTGCTCCCCCAAATAAATTGATAAAATGGTGCTTTTAGAGCATTTCATTTTTTTGAAATCCCAAATGAGTGAAGTAAATATTCTAATGATTTAGATAAAATTAATGATTTTTTCCCAGTGGGATTAACACCCCTAGGTTTACACAAGAATTTCTCACCTTCCCCAAAACGGGGGTATTTTGAAAGTATATTTTTCACCAGTGGGTTCACTTCAGAGAATCTGGTTTCAGGGGAATAAATTGACAGTTCTTTAGCCTATCTAGGATGTAGATTTGTAAAAATAATCTGAACCAAATGTCATAACATTGAGTGGCACTTGGGAGGAGGCACAGAGTGGTCATGAGTTTTTCAGGCTTACTGTCACTAGCCTGGGAATATAATTAAGACTGGTCCCAGAGTATCCCCTTCTGTCCACCGTACTTGATGGTGGAATTCTTTGGATTCTTTTCTGGAACATTTGTGTCCATGTGGTGTGAGGAATATGTTTGGAAGGAGTGGTTCACATGTTATGCTATTCCTACAATAAGGATTAATAAGACTTTATTACCTCCTGACAGGCTCTGAAAACCACTATGGAATCTCCACTTTCCAGAAAGAATATGTTGTTAGCTGTTACTAGATTTTGTTCAAGTGCTGCCTAAATTTGCCAAATGCTGGCTATGTCGACATAAATTAGGATATCCCCATTGTGTTCCAGTGTGAACGTCTCCTGTATGTTTTGGATTCTTTTCTTTAGGGCAGCTTTCTTGTATAGGTTGGGTTGTATACGTTAGGTTGTATAGGTTCTTTTAGAAGGAATGTCTATGTAACCAAGAGGAAATCAGATTTCTAGCTTTTTTCCCCCTACAGGTGTTTAGAAAGCAATTTGATACATGTGGATAAATATATCAAAGGTATTTTTTCCTTAAGAAATGAGGGTGGCTTATATGGAGTTTCACATAGGAGACATTTAGGTTTTATAATTTATAATTTCAAGGACCAAATCGTAACAGCCCAGCCAGAGGTCACAGGACTGCACCCAACAATCAAACACATTGATTCTTCCTCCAAGAGTCCTGCAAAATTATTGCAGATTTTTAGGCTTCAATATGACAGAAGTTGAAATAATTAATGGCACTCAAATAGATGATTTACAGTATTCATAGTAACTAGCGGGATAGTCATACTTATTTTTAATTCGCATTAAATGTTAACAGCCTTACATTTTGTCTCCTGGCTCTATGTACTATTTTTCGAGCATGGCATCGATCCCCCAGAAAAAGTTGCGACTTTTTGTAATAGGTAAGAAGACTTACTCTGCAATGTTGGCTAGAAGAAGCTGTTGACGCCTTCCCTTATTACTTTCTGTTACACAGAGCTTAAGTCTAATGGTAATGAAATAGAATTTCAATTTGTAACCCACTCGTCTGTGTCAAGATTGGATTCATTCAATTCCGCCTTGTTCGTGTGTGCATGCAATGTTGGTGCCACTCAGGGAGAACATGCTGATAGCACTTAACATTTAATTGCTTCTCTTGATTCTGTTTGTAAATTAGAGCCTTAAAGAATCTGGAAGAAGGCTGCTACCGCATCTTAATGTCTGAATTGAAATATATAAATAGAACCCCAAATGCTGGAGCGACAGATGAAAGCATGCCTTCACATCAATTCAGTTGTGTTCAATATCGTGCCTTACCCTTTAAGAGAATCTATTCATTTTTATGGGTTCCTTAATTTCTAGCATCGCTGAGAGATAATAGTTTTATGAGCTACAGTGTATTTAAATCTTAGCCCAAATGAATTGGTGGAATCTACCGATCAAACACATTCCATTTTCACCCTGAATTCTCCTACAGATTGTGTGTAGCAGGTGAGTGAGTAAGATGGAATAAGGGTTCGTGTTACTTTGCACATAGAAGTTTACTTGCAATTGGTAAAACATGATAAAAGAATCACCGTATTGATTAAGATGTAGGTTCAATTTCTCACCTGGCTGCGAAGTTCACTAGTAACCTTAGTCAACTAAGTTTGGCTCAATTTCTACTTCATTCTTTTCTTTTACAAGAGTAACAGGAAGAGGAGGAAGTACTTTAGAAGAAATATTTGAATGTCTTCTTTTTTCTACATCCATCCGTACAAGCAACATAAATACTTGAAAGTTCCTTTCGAAATCCTTGAGTAATTCTTTAAAAACTCCATTAAAGCAAAACATTTCATTTAGTTTGAAATGCAATCATTTGTCTAACATGTTATTACACGAGACCTTAAAAGTTATGGCCCACCAGTCATGGCCTTGAATGTGGTCCACAAAGACCCCTTCAAAAGTTGTGGTCAAATCATATTATTTGATGTTTCAGAAGGGGAAAATAAAACAAAGGGGTAATTATGAAATTAGTGTAATTTAATTTTAGTTGACTCTGGCTTTAACGATGTATATTTTGTTGCCCTGGCCTCAGGCAATTATTGCAGTGTGTATATAGCTCCTCAAAGATCAAGTATGGTTGTTGACTAAAAAAAGGAAGGTTTTCTATGCTAGGTCCTGTTGTCTAAAACCCAGAATGTGCTACTATAGGAGTTGTACTCAATCTGCATTCTTTCTGCCTTTAGGAAAGGAATCGGGTCCTTCTCCTTTAACCTTCCTGCTTGGCTTTTTCAATTTAATTGTGACTTTATAGCATTATTATAAAATATGATGGTTTTGTTTTTTAATTGTTAATCATTTTTCAGTGCCCTCTGGGCAAAAAAGTGGGATCTAAATCCTATATCTAAGTAAATAAAACATTTGAAGAATTATTCTCCTTTTCATTCTGTTACATGAGTTGAAGTGTTCAGGGATTTACTGTTTTTCCTGTCATCTGAAATTTGCCCAAGGCTATCTCCTTCATAATCCTTGATATTTTTGCTGTATGGGACTTGGTCTGCTTACCTGTCTCTTTATCTCCACAAAATCTGCAACGAAGACAAAAAAAGACAAAGCTTTTGATGTTGACTGAAAGATGGAGGGTAGGGGAGGGTTTTTTTTAACAACTCTCCCATCTGTTAGATATTTAGAATTATTTCTCTGTACGCGTGTTAAGTATGCCTAGCCCTTTCTCCTTTTTCTTTTGCTATTTGGTGTTTTATTGTCTCGAAACAACAAAATTAGTTAGCATGCAGGATAAAAATATTAATTTCTCATGTTTGTTCCTGCAAAGAATTTTTCTCAGAACCCATAATTAGTTTCAAATTAATAATTCTAAACAACAAAAAATTCATGGAATAATTAAGGTCCAAGAAAAGAACATTCGTCTAAAAAGAGAATGTCAAATTTGAAAATTAAAAATCATACAAAATATGAGGTTTTGTATTTGAACTTGTGGAAAGACCGTTAGAAGAAACTGATCAGATGAGAAAGACAGTAAACAGAGTTTAGAAGAAACTGCTTGTTATTGTCCCTATGGGAAAAGAACCTGGGGAATGAAAATTATTGATCTAACTGCAGGTTATTTTTCTACCGTCTCTAGTAAAAATTTAAACGAGATGAAGGGGATTGTGTATTCTGGCTTCTGTCAGAAAGAAACTCTCTTCTCTTCCAATCTACTCCAATAATACTGGATAATTTAAGGAAGTCCTACCGGCAGGTTATTGGCACCCAAGGTGTTGTAGTAGCCCCTAGTTTCTTTCTCTTTGGAAGAGGATTGATATATCAATCATTAATCTTCCTGTGCATTTGGACTGGAGTTGGTGGCCATATTGCAGTTTTATTACAAATAAGAAAACATAATATGTAAACAAAACCCACACATCTAACTTTAAATATTATAGTCCATATACAGAAAGATAAATACAGAACTGCCCTGGTCAGCTGTTGGCTATAATCCAAGAAATAATACATTTCTCTGGCAGACCACAAGGAGGCAGCGATCTGCTACAACGAAAATGTTTTTTGTCAGAATCTTCAAAAAGGTGAAAGAAAGGATTCACATTTACACCAGAAACCCCAAAGAAGAAATAATGTTTTCAGGAACACCTCCTGAAGTATAAATAAGAGCCTAAGTTAAACACTCAGTTTTAGAATAATAATATTAAATTTAGCATCATACTACTGGCATTTAGCAAGGAGAAATGTTAAAAAATGGGTACAAACACATCAACCTAGGTCTGTAGGAATAAATACAATAGAAATAACATTTGTTGCTATGTTTCATTTACCTGGATCCAGGAAAAAGAGAAGCTGGTGCATATGTGACCAAGCGTCATCTCTCCCTTGTGGGGATATGTATTCTGTATTTGAATATGCAGTGTAGCATGCAGGCTACATTCACAACAGGCTGTCATCCTTTTCCTGGATACATAGTGAAGGTTGCAGTGGATGGCCTTGTGCCGAGACTTCTCACAAACACCAAGCTTAAAATTTAAACAGGTATATTTGTTTACTTGATCTAATGCATCCCAGCAGCTTACTCAGCTTGTTTTCGCCCTGCCATCAACCATCCAATGATACAGGATAGAAACTTTCCTAGAATTTTTGTGTGTGCAAAAAACACCTGCCCCACATCACAGATGAGGATGAAAGCCGGTGCAAGATGGACTGCTTCTAATGTAAATAAAGCAAATTCTACAAGGCTGTTCTTGAGCAGATTAAATACAGTTGTCACCATCTTCAAACAACTTCAGTTGTATAATCATATCCTGATCCTTACTACCAGTATCAGCTGCCTTGGAGTTCATCTTATGGTTCATACCCTTTTATACTTTTTGATGAGATACAGAAACCCACCTCTACTCTTAGTCTTCCTGGGATTCTGTTCATTTGAATTTAAAGGCTTGGTCAGTCTTGTGTGATAAAGTAGTGTTTTGTCCTCATGACACATTAGTCTGTGTGCAGCTTGACATGCAACTAAACCCACCTATCCTCCAATAAAACAAACTGTGTATGTAGATCTAGATGCTTTATTGAAAGAACAGGATATGGGGAAACTGGGGAAAATAGGGATACATACAATGAGAACCAAATATAAGATAGACAGTATTGAGTTACTGCTGAACATAACAATTAATAAATACCAGCAATTTAAATCTCATCAGCGATGGTCTGCGTGTGGGATATAGGTTTGTCCTTGGATGACTATGTGCCACAGATTAAGATGGATTCTTTGTGCTTCTGCCTTCTCCAAATGCTAAAGAAAATGAGAGTCTGGCTTCCCAGCATGCACTTGTTTTGAGAGTATGGGCTGATGGATAAATGGGTGGGTCAGCTTCAAACAATATACTTGGTATTTTTCTCTCAGGCCACTAGATGGGGATGAAGAGCAACAACAGATATAAAGATCATATGTTAGGGCATATTTGTCCCTCTGGCCACTAGATGGGGTTAGAGAGCAACAATAGTATATAAAAGTTATATGCTGGGGCATGACAAGTAGCTTCTTCTAGTTCACGGGTTCAAACTTGATCGTATCACCTGACATATCACAACTTTTGTTGCCTTTATGGCACTGGGGTAGGCGTTCGACAGGCCTGTTCTAATTTAATGTCCCTCAGATCTGCATTTGTAATATGTACCCCTTGGAATAAGGAGCTAAAGCAGGCATTAGAAATGCACCGAAAGCTTTCCAGGAGCCCTTGAGAAAATAATTCCCAGACCTACTGGTGGAGCTGTGAGCATATTTGTGAAAACGGGTCATCTCCTAATGCAGCATCAGCTCTGCAGATGACTGGAGCTGCAGCTCTCCCTGGGGTTGCAGAGCCCAACACTTTTAATGTAATGAGTCTCTTGCCTCCTCGCACTTGGAGCATAGCTTGTTTTTTATTGTTCTTTTTGGGCTGCCAGGTTTTTAGCCTGTATATCATACTTCACAGAATAAGTGGTTGCTTTGGATTTTTGTTTAAAAAAGGAAAATAAAATGAGAGTGCAAAGTTGAGTTGAAAAGTCGAGCTCTTGGGTAATTATTAAACTGCTGGATTTGATTTGTTTCTGATTTCTGGATCCTTATCTGAGAGGGCAGGGAAAGTTTGTGTGTGTAATATGCATGTGTGCACATGTGGGGGGTGGGGAACCTTGGTTCCCTCTTCATATGAATAGAAGATTGAGTTTTGCCTTGGTTAAATCAAAGCTTTATGAATAATGTGATTTTATTAATCCAGCCTCCCTCCTTTCCGTGGTTTAAATCAGAGGTATATATTCTGTATATATTTTGAGATGCCAGGTTGTATGTAACCCCCTAATCTAAAAGTTTGGGTCCCTGATTTGTTGAGGCCAAATTGCTTTTTTATAAAGGCAAAAGGAAAAACTAACAAATGGCATAGTATGATAAGGAAATTTAATTTAATCTTAACCTTAGAATTATATTCAAGAAAGCCCCCTGGCATGCAATTCAAAAAAACAAACAAACAAATGCAACACCACAAATGCCTACCTTGCCCTTCCATTCCTGATGATGGCACACTTTCTTATCTCTCACGCTCCTGAAAGCGCTCTTCCGTCTCTTAAAAAAGCTTGGAGCTTTTTCTGAGCAGTTTGCTGGGGAAAAGCACAAGCCATTCCCATTGTCTTGAAGCACAGCTTGACTTCCAATTAAATAATTTTCCACGCAGCTTTCATCCCCACATGTAAGAATCCCTCATCCGTGATTGCAAAGGTCCTGCTTTAAAATATGCACATTGTCATTACACAGTTATTACCGGTAAAAGTTAAAAGATTACATTGTGTTCGCAAGAAATATTGTAAATGTGGTATCTTAAATAAATTTCCTCTGTATTTTGTGTTCGGCTAAGATTGTTGCATTTGCGATGTGCTATTTTAACGATCTACAATCTCAGATGTAGAGGGACTACCATTCCCAGAATTCTTAGGTTGCATACAGTGGTGTAATTCTGGGAAGTCTGCAACCAGTTCGGTGAGCGTGTGACCAGTGTTACAAAACCGCCCATTTTAAGCTTCAAAACTCACCTTCTATGTCAGTGCTGGTGAGTAAAACAGCTGAGGTGCGGCAATCTGCTATGCCACCCGAATCAGCTGAGCTAAAAGACAGGGAAACATAGGACAGGAAAGGGCAGGGGGGGTGGGGCGGGGACAACCGCTCACTAGAACTGCCGGTTTGCTAGAACCGGTCCGAATCGGCTGAATACTACCTCTGGTTGCATAGGTTGGAATGTTGGGAAGTGTATTCCTAGTTCATTTTTAGGGAGAATTGGTTACTGCGGGCAGTACTTGATTTAGGACCACAATTGAGCCCAAAACTTCAGTTGCTAAGCAAGACAATTGTTAAGTGGATTTTGCCCCATTTTATGATCTTTCTTGTCACCGTTGTTAAGTGAATCACTGCATTTGTTAAAAGTGGTAGCATGGTTGTTAAATGAATCTGGCTTCCTCGTTGATTTTGCTTGTCAGAAGGTCGCAGGAAGTGATCACATGACCCCGGGACACTGCAACTGTCATAAATAGGAGTCAGTTGCCAAGTATTTGAATTTTGATCACATGATCATGGGGCGACTGCAGTGGTCATGTGAAAAATGGTTATGAGTGCCATTGTGACTTTGAATGGTCACCAAACAAATCGTTGTAAGTTGAGGACCTCCTGTAATTGGCTTGCAGCTACAATTTGAGCAGTAACATATAGCTTATTTGAAAAACCATCGTATTGTATGGTACCATCACAGTTTGAAGAAATTTCAGTTTTTTTAAACTCACGCTAAAGCATTTCTTAATACATTGTTGCTTAAGAGTTTTTTAAGTGGAGGAGTTATTAATGTCTTTATTTTCTAAAACAATTCAAGACTTCAACTTTGATTCTTCAATTTGTCTTCAATTGTGCGTCCTCCATAATTCTTAATGCTGCAAATAAATTTAATAAAATAAAATGGATGGATAATCCTTCGGTGCACATAAACATATTAAAAATACAATTTTTACAAGATAACTGGGTAAAAATAGGATGAAGAGAAGTTAAGAACTTAAGAAGAATATAGGTAATCCTTGACTGCTAAGTGAGACATTTGTTAAGTGAGTTTTGCCCCCTTTTACGACCTTTTTTATCACAGTTGTTAAGTGAATCACTGCAGTTGTTAATTTAGTAACATGGTTGTTAAATGAATCTGGCTTCCCCATTGACTTTGCTTGTTATAAGGTCGCAAAAGGGGATCACATGACCCTGGGACACTGCAACGGTCATAAATATGAATCAGTTGCCAAGTATCTGAATTTTGATCCTATGACCACGAGGATGCTGCAGTGGTCGTAAGTGTGAAAAACAGTCATAAGTCACTGTTTTCAGTGCCGTTGTAACTTTGGTTGTAAATCAAGGACTAGCGGTATAGAAGTTTGAGTTGTGATTTGAATTGTCATTTTTGGGTCTACATCCAGAAAATATATTCTTGGTTCTTACTGCATAGAAGATTGTTTTGACTTCTCTGATAAACTGGAAACAAATTACTTTGTTTTGCCAGAAGCCTCAGTTCTTCTTCCGGTATGGGCCACTGGATTTAGTATATCTTGTAACACAGAGCAAAGAATCAATAAACCCATTAGTCAGCTCCCTGTCTAGCTAGAATCACTGATGAATCAGTTCACATTTCCCTCTGGGTTTATTTAGTGATGTATGTCAGAAGAAAGACATAGCATAAATAAGGTCTGACCCTTTCAAACGGCTATCTTGCCTGGAGTTGAATGTACTGTAATCCCAAGTTTTTCACCATATTTTCTATGTGTAAAACTTTAAAGTGAAACCTTCCCTGCCTTTCCCCACCTGGCTCTTACATCAACTTTCCTCAGAAGTGTAATTTTAAAGTTTTGTTTAAATATGAGAGAGTTATCAACGTTTAAAGGAGAATATTTGTAGCTCAGGGTTGAAATGAGGGGTCCTTGATGCTCTCTGAGTTGGTTGTTTTCTTTCAGATGTTTCATTACCAAACTAAGTAACACCATCAGTGCATTGGTGGCGCAGAAGATAGGATGCAGTAATTGCAGACTTCTGCTAACAGCCAGCTGCCTGTAATTAGGCAGATCGA
>JAOYMU010000098.1:125441874-125456449 GCA_025802295.1 Psammodynastes pulverulentus | reverse complement strand
TTTTTTCTTGTTTTCCTCCCCTAAAAGTTAGGTGCGTCTTATACTCCGGTGTGTCTTATAGTCCGAAAAATACGGTATGTCTCAGCCAGGTTTGATATTCCATAAAGCACAGTTAAGCGGATCATGGTTTAGGGTAGTGCGTGAACCAGATCTATACAAATCACGTTTTCCCTGAGCTTACCTGCCTTACTTGATCTGCTTTTCCTGTTTCCCCTTCTGCCTGGCATCATTTTTCCTGCACCCAGTTCTTGTTTGGGTTTAATTTGCTTTAAGGCATGGATGACCACTCAAATATTGGTTATGTAATTTGTACTCTCTGGCCCACGCAGGCATGAAATTATGTGGTGTTTATATTTTCAAAGAGAGATATTTAAATCCAACTTAAAACTTTAATGGAAACAAGATTTCAATTATTCTTGTAATGATACAGATGAAAGTTTTCTTGTTTTAGCTCGAAAAAGGTTGTCCTTTAATGAACTTCAGTAATTAGAAATGTGCCAGCGTACACTCAGGCCTTTAATGAATAATCTATAGATACACGTGTCCTACTGTTTAGAAGTGCTGTTTTCTTTCCTGCTCCCTGTGTTCCATCACAGCCAGCTATCTGTTTTCTCTCTTATCTGCTTGTGGGGACTCACCATACTGACTGCCTTCCACCAGCAGTTAATAAAATTTTCAGGCAAAGCTTTTAGATCTGTTAACGGGGGAAGATTTTATATTTATTTGAGGGTCTCCCAATAAATAAATATAAAACAGGAGATTTCACACTTAAATGCCTGAACCAGCTGCAACTAATAATGATAATGATTTGTTGCAAAATCTCTTTGCCATTTCTTAAGTACTCACATATGTGGGTGGACTTTACAGGGAAATAACGTTTTTCAAAGCGCTTGGTTATGTATTGGTACATCTATTTATTTTAACGCTTGGTATCACGGCTGGATGCATGTTGGACAAATGTATATACTCAACTTTTTACCAAGCATGTCAGTCAAGTCTAGAGGATATTTTACCTCTACAGGTAGTCCTTGACTTATGTCCATTTGTTTAGCAACCATTCCGAGTTATAACGGTGCTGAAAAACTGACTTACAACCAGTCTTTGCTCTCAATGAGCATCGCAGCATCCCCAGGTTTACATGGTCAAAATCTGGGCACTTGGCAAACCGGGATGTTTTTACAACAGTTGGAGCGTTCCAGGCAGTGGTGTAATGCTGTGAAGTCTGCAACCGGTTCAGTGAGCGTGCGCTTTGCGCGCATGCGCAGCATTACAAAACCGCCCATTTTAAGCTTCAAAACTTACCTTGTATGTCAGCGCTGGTGAGTAGAACAGCTGAGGTGCAGCAATCTGTTGTGCCACACGATTCAGCTGAGCTAAAAAAAACCAGGGAAATATAGGACAGAAAAGGGCAAGGGGCAAGTGGGCGGGGCCAACTGCTCACCGGAACTACCAGTTTGCTAGAACCGGTCCGAACCAGCTGAATACCACTTCTGGTTCCAGGGTCATGTAATCACCATTTGCAGTCAATGTCCAACAAGCAATGTCAATGGGGGAAGCTAGATTCGCTTAATGACCGGGTGACTCACTTAGCAACTGCAGTGAGGTGCTTTACCATGGCAAAAAAGTCATATAATTGGATGTGATTCCCTTAACAATCGCCTTACTTAGCAACAAAAATTCTGGTCCCGATTCTGGTCATAAATCAAAGGACTGTCTGAACAGTAATGCCTTCCCTGGGATCACCAGATCTATCCCGCAAAACATCTGGACAGCTGCTAAATGACATCCATCTTTGCTATCTAGAATTTAGCAACCCATATCTGGTAACTTTATTCTTCCTGGACTTCGCAATCTTCAAATGCATTGCTTGGGAATAATGGGAATTGTAGTCCAATGGGGTCACAATCGGAAGGCTACGAGTTCGATCCTAGGTAGAGGCTAATATTTGGAATTGACTCTCCTGCTTGAGCAGGGGGTTGGACTAGATGACCTCCAAACTCCCTTCCAACTCTATGTATATGAATATGAATAAGGAGTGCCTAATTAAAAAGGCTGGCTGATTAAAAACAAGACCAAGTCTGAAAGAGAATGATTATTAATGCAGGAAGGAGATAGCAAGGAAAAACTATGAGCAGCAACTCTGTGTGTGAATGACTGAAAAGCAAAATAAATGAAGTTTCTTAGCACCATTTCACTTTCTCCAAATTTCCACCCAGAAAGTATTTCCCATGAAGGGAACAACGTGAAGAAATCCGAAAGCACCACCAACTAATTCCACTCCTTCACCGAATGTATTTCTGTTTCACATGAGTTTTCCTCATCCCTTTGTATTTTGCACAAAGAATTTATCCTTTTTGAAAGAAACTAAAATGGCCGAAGTTCATCTTTTATGTCCCACCTGCAAGGATTCTAGGATGTTTGTGCTCTCAGACACAAAACGGTCTTTGTAAAAGCCGACGAAAAAAAGAACAGGAGTCACTTTTTCTGAAAATGCACATGGAAAAGATCTGCACCCTGCCAGATTAAAGCCAACCTTGGTGTGACATTTGGAAAGCGGCTATACATGACGGCATCAAACTGCTTTTTGCTTGGCCTAGTGACTTGAGAGGGAAGAGGCATCTCCTGAGCAAGATGGGGGTGGTGGCCTCCTAAGAAGGGTTCAGAACTTTAGAAGAAGGCCGCGGAAACGTTAGTTGAGCCACAACATTCTTGCTACCTTTTTAAATGTGAGTCCTGCCCTTCCCATAATAATGCCAAAAGGTTAGGGCAGCTGGTGAGCTACACAGGCCTGAAGATCACTCGATTCGCTTGCCAAGACAGCAGCACTAAATTCCCAATAATTGTGCTGAGAATCTGGGCCAGCTGTGGAAATCAGCTTTGGGGGAATCCCAGTTTACATGTGCTCGCAGAGGAATTCTGGGAGTTGAAGTCCACAAGTGCTGGCTGAGGAATTCTGGGAGTTGAAGTCCACAAGTGCTGGCTGAGGAATGCACTGGTTGAGGAATTCTGGGAGTTGAAGTCCACAAGTGCTTACTGAGGAATGCACTGGCTGAAGAATTCTGGGAGTTGAAGTCCATAAGTGCTGGCTGAGGAATGTGTTGGCTGAGGAATTCTGGTCCACAAATGCTTACTGAGGAATGCGTTGGCTGAGGAATTCTGAGAGTTGAAGTCCGCAAGTCATAAAGTTGCCAAGGTTGGAGACCCCTGCCATAGATTATTTTATCACGAGTTACTCTGAAAAACCAGAGTGGGCTGGAATGATGCAACTGTTCTGACCTAGGCTTCCCCCAAAGCACGAAGCCGACTCCACATCCTGATAAAACCCCTTTTATTTAGTTTACAGTGAATTCCTCTCCAGTAAAGTCCCGGCCAACAGTCTTTCAAAGTATTTCCCAATTACAGACCTTTATCTGGAGGCTTGGAGAGCTGCCAAGCCGATATCTTTCAGACTCCACACTGTAACAGACAATACTTGGCAAGAATGCAGGAACAGATCTTCACACAAATGAACTAATTGTCCCCTGCAAAACCCCACTCTCCTTTCGCTCCTTTTTTATTCCCTATGGGAGGGGCCATTCACCATCCTCCTGTGGCTTTACTCCCAAGTCGACCCTTGTTCCTTAGCTGTTCCTTTCTTCTGGCAGCTCTGCGCATGTGCACACTGGGAATAGGCACCAGCTGTTCTTCTGCCCCACTGATCTCTGACTCCGAAGGCAGCTGATAACTGTCAGACGCCCCATCTCTGCCTCCGACGCAGAGCACTCGTCAGAGCCTTCCCTCAGACTCCAGGATTGGCCCATGTTCCTCTCCAACCTCCTCACTGTCCAACTCTGCTGCCAGCTCTGCTGGCTGCTGGCAGGCCACAACAGCAACGCACCCCAAGCCCTAAGCCACAGACGAAAAACTATAACTCCCAAGCCATGTTTTCTTTGTTTATTTGCAAAGTTGTCATGTCTCTGGCTTTTTAACACAAAGCCACGGCTTGGTTAGATGCGGGAAACTGAGCCAAGGAAAGAGTACAGGTCGTTCTGACAACCATTCATTTAGTGACCATTCAAAGCAACAATGGCACTGAAAAAAGTGACTTATGACCGATTTTCACACTTAACGACTGTTGCAGCCTCCCCATGGTCATCTGATCAGAATTTGGGCACTTGGCAACTGGCATGTGTTTATGAAGGTTGCAATGTCTTGGGGTTTAGCGAACCTCTGCAAGCAGAGTCAATGGGGAAGCCAGAATCACTTAATCGCCATGTTAAAAACTACAGTGATTCATTTAACTTGGCAAGCAAAGGTCATAAAATGGGGCAAAACTCACTTATCAACGTACCTTGCTTATCAGTAGGAATTGGGGACTCAGTTATGGTCGTAAGTAGAGGAGTAGCTGCATTTAAGGGTGCAGTCTACCCAGTTGTTCAGTTGAGAAGAAATGCATTTGTGAGTTCAGTCGATGAGAATGACGAACAGGTATTTCACATGTTTATTTTCACAATAAACTTATTTCACTTCTAACAGCGTAAATATGGCTTTAACTGAAGATCTAATGCTCCTATTTCCATTTTTATTGAAGTGTTTTGAACCCGCACTCTCCCCTTTAAGTTGCCTCTAGCAACCTCCACCCCATCTCTGGTTAGGATCTAGTAGGATTGTCTGGATTTGTGTAAGATGATCTTCTGCAGTGGAAAAGTTGCAGAGCTGTGTCACATCACAAATGTTGCTACTTGCCCAGTTGTTTAAGGCTCAAGCTTTTAGGGGAAGTGACTGAGTAAGCAAGAAGAGGGAACAATAATTGATGGCCTGACCCAGGTTGATGAGCTAATGTTTTCTGCTACTTAGAGGTCTACTTCAAAGCAGTCAGAAGTGTTTGTTTTAAACTTGCTCTTTGAACAGTTATCACACTGCCCCAGAACAAAAGTTCTGTCCTTAATTAAGTAGGAAATTCATCATGTATTGTCAAAGGAGAAGAACATGACCATCCTCCCATTTCTCCTTATTCAGATGGCCACTGGTCTTCTGAGATTATACTACAATGGCCATTGAAATCTCTGTACTTGAAATCTCCATGCACTTTCTTAAGAGGTAGAATTGTAGTATATTTTTAAGTGAAATCAATGTCCTCATCAAGTGCTAAAACTGGGACCTCATCGGAATAGTGAAATTTGCAAGTCTTTGCCTGTTGTTATTGTTCGGCTACTAAGCTGTGTTCGATTCTTTGTGACCCCATGGATCACATCATGCCAGCCCCCCTGTCCTTCCTGAGTCTGCCTAGATCAGGGTCTGCAACCTGCGGCTTTGGAGCCACATGCGGCTCTTTCGGCCCTCTACTGCGGCTTCCTGTCGGCTGATCCCACCACTGGCTGGCCCTGCACCTCCCCGTTACTCCTCGCCTGGCCTGAGAAGATAAGGGTGATGGTGGGGGATGGAGACTCGCTCCATATTCCAGAGCAGGAGGTGATTGGGTGGGAGGGAGTAACATCGAGTTGGCCATGCCCACCTTTCACACCGGTTGTTAAATTATTGGCTCCCGGTGTTTTCTTTTCTGTGGGAAACGGGTCCAAATGGCTCTTTGAATGTTTAAGATTGCAGACCCCTGGTCTAGATCATGCCTATTGCATTGATGGCACGATCTAACCATCTCATCCTCTGCTTTCCTCTTCTCCTTTTGCATTCAATCTTTCCCAACATTAAGAGTCTTGTCCAATGAGTCCTCTCTTCTCATTTGGTGGTCAGAGTATTTGAGCTTCATTTTTGGTTTCTGTGTGAAAGGTCGGAGTTTCTTGGAAAGTCAGGGATGATTTCTTTTCGGATTGACTGATTTTATTTCCTTGCAGTCCAAGGGACTCTCAAGAATTTTTCTTTGCTTGTACTAGTGTATTATTGGCCACCTGGAACCTGATTCTCCTTCCATTGAGCTTAACCACAAGTGACACGTTCTGTTGGGGTCACGTCCAATTGATGGCTTCCGTGATACCTTTTGCTTGGTGCCCTTGGGCAATATCACCCAAGTTTCGCTTCTAAAAATGCAGAAATCTCATGGGAATTTTCAGTGTCAAAAAGCTGTCTTTTTCATTCTGCATCTGGCATCCGGCATCTGCGTGTGTTTTCCTGCAGGATTCTGAGCTCTCTGTGTTAACAGCAATGAAATGCAGTTTAATTTTTGACTTGCAACCTGGAGAAACTGGCAGCAGCGCAGCTCACGCAATAGGGATGCCACGTGGGCAAACCTAGGGCTACCCAATACTGTCCATGCTTCCACATTCTGGGCCAGTTGTAGTTTCCAGGTGGTCTTCTAGGACAGCATCATGAAGAACATGTTGCGGTAATCCAACTGGGATGTGACCAAGACTTGTGTGACCCAAAGCAAGGGCTCCCAATCCAGGGAAGGTAAAATTGGTGCACGAGAGCAGAAGCTGTGAGTGCAGATCAAATCGTGCAGTATCTCCGTTGTGGGGAATGCCATCCCTTACAAGGTGAAAAGGGCCTACCACCTCAGCCTGGGGGACCAAGGCTCCAAACCCATTGTGTCTTGCCAAGATTGAGTTAAATAAACGTACAGCTGCAAAGCTTCTTTACTTGAAATTGGGAGCAGATAATTACTTTGCGGAAAGAGCTGGATGCTGCCTCCCTCCCTCTCCTCACGTCCATTTTCTTTGTGTTTTGCATTGTACGTTGTATATGCGTTGAGCACAGTTAGTATTTTCTCATCGAACTTATAAGTCTAAGCAGTGTGGAATCAATGCCAGGTTTCTGTTTTAATTTGAACTTATTTCTTTTAAATGGAGTAACCTGGCCCCAGAGGGAAAAGAACCTGTTGGCACTAGAAAATTACCTTCCCTTTGCAAATTTACTGTAATATTGATCCATTTAAATATGGTGGGGGTTTCCTCCCCCCTTTTGTTACTAAGTTCTTTCATACTTCTAAATTAGTATAATGTGATGAAGCTCTTTATGTAGTATAAATAAAAGGTAGCCATCAGAGCCAGGAACCAATAGGTAATTAATTAGTTGGATGGATGGCACATCACTTGGAATTGTTAGATGTGCTCATTCATATTTTTATAGTGGATTTTTATTAAAACTTTCTGGGAACTAAATAGCACTTAGCACTTAGATTTATGTACCATTTCATAGCGCTTTTACCAGAGGTGGTATTCAGCAGGTTCTGACCAGTTCTGGAGAACCGGTAGCGGGAATTTTGAGTAGTTCGGAAAACTGGTGGTAACTTCCCCCTGAAGTGGGGTGGGAATGGAGATTTTACAGTATCTTTCCCCTGCCATGCCCACCAAGCCAAGCCATGCCTACAGAACTGGTAGTAAAAAAATTTGAATCCCACCTCTGGCTTTTACAATATTCTTTAAGCGGTTTACAAAGTCAGCATATTGCCCCCAACTGATCTGGGTCCTCATTTTACCAACCTCGGTTGGAAGGATAGAAGCTGAGTCACCCTTGAGCTGGTCAGGATCGAACTCCAGGCAATGGGCAGAATCAGCCTACAATACTGCATTCTAACCAGTGCTTTCCAACCATGGTTCCTAAAACCCAAATTGTAATTGTGCAAGGGGAAAAAATGACCTCAAAGGCATGTTTAAAATGAAATATTTATTAAAACGTCTGTTAGGCTGCATTCAGATGTTCTGCTATGATATAGGGTCATGAGATGATGCTAAAGCAAAACCCACCCCCTTCTAGTTTTCATGCCCAAGTGGAAGAGAATTAAAGGTTCAGTTGTTTTGTAACAATGTACTGCACAGTCTCCCAAGTCTGATTAAAATAGGTTTGTGGAAGCCACAGTTTAGAAAGTGAACATATTAACTATACTTTAGGCAAACCATGATTACTCACTGCAAAACATTTGAAGATGTAAGATCTGTCTTTAGCGTCAACCATTTAAGTGACACAGCAGTCTTTCTCTGGACTTGGTAGACCTTGCTTGACAGAGAAAAGTGGGAGCTGAATTTCAGGCAGGTATATCTGAGTTAGAATCTGATACAATATATTCCTTCCTGTCATGTGCAAAACAAAAGCAAAAAACAAAACAAAACAAAACAATAAAGAAAAGAATTAAATACTTCAGTTTGAATCACCGGCCAGCCTCTGGGTAACTCCCAAGAATGAAACAAAGAAACAAGCAAAGGGATCTTAATCTTTCTTGCCAAAGACTTGAGTGGAGAGCCAGCTAACTAGCTGCTTGCTTCTTTTCAGCCTTATATCCAAAGGTTAGAGAGAAAAGCATATTTTGGTGGGTATATAGTTTTTATTGTGATCCCTTGCACTTTCAGGGCCCACTTCCAGGTTTTTCCAGCTTACCAGAAAAAGGTTAATTAATACAGGTAGGCCTTGATTCACAACCATTAGTTTTAACCATGGTTTGAAGTTACAGTGGTATTAAAAACAGTCTTAAGAGTGTGGTTAGGATGCCGGGCTGATAATTGGCAGCCTGGTGTTTGAGACCCAGTTGCTGCTTCATGTCAGGATGAGCTCCTGTAGTCATAAATTGAGGATTACCTGTTTGTCCTTTCTTTGAACCTGGCTAAATCTCTCAACAGTGAGCATCTCACGGCTGGAAGTACAATTTGCAAGTTGCAACATTAACCTCAGTTTGGGCACATTTCATTATTACAAATTCATAAGCTATCATCAGCCAAACTTCATCAATAATATCAAAGACATGTATTTCTTATGCAGCATATTCATGGAATTTACCCCATATTCAGGGGATACCATTGGGACACGGCATATGAATGTTGCCAAGAGAACAATTTTAGAGCATTGGAAGGATAAATACATTGGTTGCTTCAAAACTTGTCGAATTTGGTACTTGATGCATTTTGATGTGAAAATGTTGCCCCGGTACTCGATGTTTGTGTAGTACTTGATACACTGCTATAGGAAGAGTGGGACAGCTGCAGAGGGTGGACAGGAAGTTGGCCATGCTGGGAAGGTCACTGCAAAAGAAGGGGGACAACCACAGAGGGCAGACAGGAAGTCGGCTATGCTGGGAAGGTCACTGAAATAGGAACAGACAGAAAGTGCTTTCTAGCCGAAACAAAGGGTTACGTGGTAAGTCATGTGGTTTGTTTGAGACTCATCCTTTTTAGTACTTGTCGCACCTCCCAAAACCAATTAATGCAGAGTAACGAGGTACCACTGTAATTGATTTACTATTCATTTGGTGGGGTTATGAAAAATGTGACTTACAACAAGTCCTTGCACTTATTACCAGTATAGAAGCCTCACAGAAATGTTATCACAACTGGGTTGCTTGGCATACAGCTTGTATTTACAATGTTTGCAGCATCCTGAGGTCATGTGAATTACCTTTTAAAACCATCTCAGCCAGTTTCTGGCAAGCAAAATCAATGGGGAAAGCTGGTTTTGCTTAAAGACTTAAAGATTCACTTAAGAGCAATGATTTGCTTAACAACCATGGCAAAAAAGATTGTAAAATTGGATACAACTCACTTTACTGACCATCTTGCTTAACAATGGAAATTCTGGCCTCAATTGTGCTCGTAAGTTCAGGACTGCTGTTGTGGTTTGCTAACGTGTTCTTAAAAGGATTTTAAAAGAATC
Organism: Psammodynastes pulverulentus; assembly: GCA_025802295.1. NCBI lineage: Eukaryota > Metazoa > Chordata > Lepidosauria > Squamata > Psammodynastidae > Psammodynastes > Psammodynastes pulverulentus. The sequence continues at coordinate 125,446,876 of JAOYMU010000098.1, read as the reverse complement.
CTTTTTTTTTAAGAAAAGGAGTGGATTTTCATGCAATTTGGCTTAACTTTCTTAAGTTGTTTTGTTTATTATTGTTCTTTGCAGTTGATTTTTCTTTTAAAAAAAAGAATGGTACAGTATGTCCATTATTAAATTGAATATCAAGATAACATGGTAGCATCGCATTTGAACTGTGCTTAAGTGGAAATATATGTTGGTTTCTTTCTTTCAAAAAAAACAAAAGTTGAAAGTTTTCCCCTGTTCAATCGTGACTGATTCAGGGGGTGGCATATTCTCAGCCAAGGGAACCTGATGCTTCTGTCATCACATGGTCAGCATGAAAATATGGAATGAAGTAAGCTTCTTGTTGAAGTACCTATTTATCTACTCACATTTGCATGCTTTCAAACTGCTAGGTTGGCGGGAACTAGGGCGAGAATGGGTGCTCAATCCATCATGCAGCACTCAGGTCTCAAACCCGGGCTGTCAGCTTTCCAGCCAACAAGCCTAGCGTCTTAACCACTGTGCCATTGCATTGGCCTATTTTTAAAAAAAAAAAATATTGCTATTTAAGGGAAAATGGGAAAGTGTCCAAATTAATTTAATGCCATTTTCTAGAACAGGCTTCTACAACCTGTTGCCAAGGCAATGTGAACTGGGAACAGTGGTGGGATTCAACAGTTCGCACCTATTCACGAGAACCGGTTATTAACTTTCTAAGCATTTCGGAGAACCAGTTTTTGGAAGAAATCTCCTTTTATTTTTTTTCCACTTTACAGGGCTAATCCTGTAAGGAAGGCAGGAAGGAAACCTTCTGGTGTTTCTCACCTAATCTTTATTGCCCCGCTTACAGAAACTGCCTCTCGGTTAACCCATATAACAGCTAAAGGTTCTTGGCCATACGCCCAGACTTACTGTCACCTGAGCTCCCCAGTCAGATGATCATCCAGCCATGCCTACTCAGCTGCTCATTAGGGTAGAGAACCAGTTGTTAAATTAATTGAATCCCACCACTGACTGGGAATTAGGTAGATATAAGCAGCAGATCAAGAAAAGGCAGACCGTTCACCTTGTATAAATAGACATAATTGAATATATGAAACCAGAAGTTCAGGCCAATAATAAACAAAGGAAAACATGTTGGGGGAATTTTCAAAGATCCCATCTGTTTAGGTACCATTTTCTAGCTGCCAGATCGGCACTCTGGGCCAGGCAACTCTCTGTCAGAAGGGCTATTTGTTTTGTCACAGATGGATTATTAGCATTTATTCTCTGCTGTTCCAGCAGAAGGACCTCACATGGATGGTTGTGAACCGGCCAGAGATTATCCACATTAGGCACCGTGTTTTCCATCTCGGAAGTGATTCCAGCTTGTTCTCTAGAGCCCAGTAAATTCCCAAACATTTTCTGGAAGCAGCAATGCAGTAGCCCGAAGCAAAAGATGCCATTTCAGAATATGCAGATTGCTAAAAATGTTCTGCTTTCTGCGGTTCAGATGCTGGGCTCTACTGCAGTCTTCCCCAAAGAATTCAGATAGCAAAATAGTTTATGCATTAGCGGCTGCTTTGTGGAAGAATTAACTCCCATTTAACAAACGGCGGTAATGACAAAACATCAGCCTCTCATTTGTCGGTAATGGGTAGGGCAGAAAGCAACTAGACATTTATTGCAAGATTTCTGGGGGATTTGCATTAGATCTCCAAGAGCTTCTGACTCCCATTAATGTAGGAATTGAACATTTTGGTGTTTAATGTTGGACGTTCTGTGCTGTAATAGCCTCATACACAGGATCATTTGGGAGGGGAGGAAATCGTGGTAGATAATGATTCTCGTGTGCTGATCTCCCATTTTTCAGATGGCACACAAACACACACATTCCTGTACACAGACCCCCTTTTGTGTGTTTGTTGATTGGTCTCTGTGGGAAACTCTGCAGATTCCCACAAAATCTGAATTCACATACTTCTGTACAGTGATGGGATTCCAATAATTTAACTACTGGTTCGCCCAGTCAGGTTGGCTATCGTTGGAGGCATGGCTTATCTCTGTCATCCAGCTCCGCCACACAGGCGGAACGAGCTTCCTGCGATGGCCAACCTGTTGTTAAATTACCTCTCCCGCTATCAAAGTGGATCCTGGATGCTGCACTGCAATGGAGAAATGGGCAACGGAGCAGCCGGCATGAGTGAAGGAGGAGGAGGAAAGAGAAGAAAGAGGGAAAGGGGCCTTCTCCTTCCCTTGCATCGGCCGCTCAGTTGCCCATTGCTCCATTTCAGCACAGCGTGCAGGATCCACTTTGATAGCGGGGTGGTGGTGGTGTAATTTAACAACCAGTTTACCTGAACCGGTGCAAACCAGCTGAATCCCACCACTGTTTCTGTAGTAGTAGAACTATGATTAGTACCTAGTAAAGACATTTGCTCAGTGCTCACATGTTTAACAATTGCCACGGTATCAGATTTTGTCTTTTGAGGAGTACGAATTATTCTACAAATCCATAGTTCTGTCTAAAGGCCAAAGCATTAAGTAGGATTTTCTTGGCTTTCTTAAACTACTTGAAAGAATGGTGCTAACATTTATTACTACTTAGTATACGTTGTTATTGTTGTTAAATATGAATTGTTTTAGGGAAAAGAATGTAAACAATGAAATAACAATGGGGATAATCCATTGCATGCTATATAGAACAGGGGCCTGCAAATTTGGCACCTGTAAGACTTGTGGACTTTAACTTCACAGCTGGCTGAGGAATTCTGGGAGTTGAAGTCCGTGTGTCTTATAGTTGCCAAGTTTGGAGATCCCTGATATAGAAAAAGGAGGAAGAGGATTGGAATGTAGAGTTAGATACAGAAAAGATGAACGAAAGGTACAGCTGTTGAGCAAATAAAGCCACCAGTGAAAATTTAGAGAGAAATTGGTGCTATGTATTTTAATGTTTGGTAGTGTCTGGCCAGGTATTCATCTGTCGGGAAGAAAATAGTTCTTGCCATCACATATCTGAAAGCCATGGAGGGGTAAACTTGGAGCTTCTGATATTTTAAGAAGTTACCTTTGACCTTCAACAGAGCTATAAGAATCCAAACATTGTAGCATGCTTTAGAAATCCAAGGTACCAGTATGGCACCTTTGAACATGTGTGCAAGCATGTGTGTATATATGAATGTAAGACCACTTGGCATTTATTTATTTACTTAATAATTAAATAAACACCTTATCTTTGTGGGCATCTTCAGCGGGGAGAAGGAAGCACAAATGATGTTATCAGCACGACATCAAATGATGCAGATTACATAATTTAGGCAATTTTCACAAAGCTATCAGGATACGTCTTTCACTAATCATTGATACTTCTTTTACTGCTAGTAAAAAGTAGCCAACATGCAGAGCAAAGTCACAGGAATCTGGCAGGGTTTGATTCGGTTAGATGGTGATGCCAGCAATGACTTTGCTCAGGTGTCACTGGATATGCCCAAACAAAATTCAATAAAAGCAGCTGGTTTGGCGACGCTGTGTCGACCAGAAATTCAAACCTTTATTGTCAGTGCACAACATGTGTACAATGAGATTAGCTTATTGCCAAGATAATTTGATACCCTGCCTGCTCCATATTCAGTTTTATGGGCATTGCAAATTCCCACTTCAGAATACAGCTGCAAAATATCTGGACTAATTTGTCTACGTGGGATTCCCTAGCCATTGGAAATTCGAAACTTGTTTTCTGTACACAACGGTTTGATCCCTTTCACAAAGAAAGCCACGTGGGAGGCTCCTTAAAACTTTGCAAAGACATGTTCATAGCGCTACTTTCAAAAGTAGTAATTTGCATTGCCTGATTTCTTTTTATAAAAAATGAAGCGTAGGGCTGAAAGCATAGATATGGTGTTTGAGGGGAAGAAATGTGCCTTTTGGTTGCGGGGGAAAAAAGATACTCTGTGGAAATACCGACTCTTAAAACTCGGTGATTAAAGATCCTTGATTTGAAAGCTTTCTATTTTGGAAATTTTAGCTCCTGAAACATTCTTGGACTCGGTGACTGTCGTTCAATGAAAGATGCCAAGTTTGAATTTTGTCTGGAAATTCTGTTTTTGGCCTACTTCAGATCTTTCATGCTAATGTGTTGGGTATTGTTTCAGAGGAACACAGCATTTGCATTCTGAAAAACATTATTTTTGGTGCGATCTTAGATTAAATTTTGCATTGCTGAACCATGGCCTTTCTGACAATATTCTTCCACCCACCCAAGTTTTCCAGTTCCTTCCCAACTTAGAACATTCCATGTGTCTATGCCCAGGTCTCATGGAGTCTTTGGAGAGTTCCCCTCTCTTTAGAATTAGTAGGGATCACAAACTTCCTCCAACTTCCCACTTCCCATTTTCTGCCCTTAGGGAAGGACACTTGGAGTGTAAAGTTTATTGTCAATGTGTAAGGTACTGTAGAGGAGATTCTTGGCACTAAGTAACTAAGTGCTGTATAAATTCAGTTCAGAATTTGATTGATTATATTCTATCAAGCCATTGTTGCCTCTTAGTAACTGATTTTTTTTCTTTAACAGTTTGTCCCCAAATCTGGATCTTCAGATATTCCAATGGTGCATGTATTGCTGCTTTAACTGAATCAGTCTGCCTTGTTGTTGGTCATCATTTTTCCTTTCCTTCCATCTTTCCCATCATTATAGCCTTTAGAGAGTTAGGTCTTTTCACCATATGTCTGAGTAAGACAATTTGAGCCTAATCCTTTGTGCTTCTAGTGAGAAATCTGGGTTGGTTGGTTTGGTGTTACCATTTTGTGTGTTTTTTGTTTTGTTTTGTTTTTTGTTTTCTTGGCTGTCCATGGTTTTCTCAGAAGTTTTCTCCAACACCACAGTTAAAAAGTGACAATATTCTTTCCATCCTGCTTCTTCAAAGTCCAACTTTAAGTCCCATAGAGTGCAACATGGAATTTAATTTTTTAATTTAATTTACTTCGGACTTATAGCCCGCCCCATCTCCACGAAGGGACTCGGGGCGGGTAACAAACAAATAAA
>JAOYMU010000098.1:125401174-125413039 GCA_025802295.1 Psammodynastes pulverulentus | reverse complement strand
GGAGGGAGGGAGGGAGATAGATAGATAGATAGATAGATAGATAGATAGATAGATAGATAGATGGATAGTTTCTATACCTTCCCTATCTGGAGAGCCCTCTACATGTTTCAAAACATTAGTTTCCTAATTTTTTAACTAATAAGCCACATCTGCTGATCAACATATTGGAAAAGGCTGTATACAGAGTGGAAACTGTCCATCCTGAATCCGCTCATTAATAAATAGCCCTTGGAATCCAATCTGTACATTAGGGCACCTTTGGTTAGACACTAAAACATTGTATTCGGTGGATTAAATAGCAAGAATGAAATTTCTGTCTGGCACGACGTGCTGTCTGGGCTACTTTATCTAGCTTTGGTGCCAATTCCTTTGGCGATGCCAGGTCCCAAATCCTCACAGGTCCCAAATATCATTATCCGTGCAATATCGAGTGAACTAGGTATGGTACAACAGCTAATTGCCTAGAGGCATCTCCAAGTCAACCTGGCAGTCTCTCCCATTCATGTCTTCCAAACTTTCTTTTTAATAAGCTCTTTAAAAAAACGGGCTCACTGCAATAACTGTAGCAGGTCTGGATGGTTCATTAATAAGTCCCTTGTGCCTTGTTTCAAATCTAGAGTTTGTTCCCTCTCTGGTCTTAAACTGATTTGGATTAGAATTTCTGATTTGGCTTGAAGTATCAAGTGTTCCCTTCCCAGCACAATTTCAGACATGATGGGCAAAGTAATTCTCGTATCTACAGAGGGATAGCTTTTTTGTGTGTGTGTTTTTGGCAAATCATAACTCAGTCAGATTGGGCAACTTTGAGAATGAACTGGGGATTGTACTGAATTTGAATTGATTTAATTTTTCAGGTTCACACTTAAACTGTCTTGTAGAAGTTCATTTATGCATCGGATGAACTTTCAATGTGTACTTAGAAAATAAGTATTACATCCGTAAAGCAGGTACTGTATGGGGAATACTTGGTTTGTAGGAGCACAGCTCTGTTATTATTAAGGTGCTTGGGGTGAGAATCCATTCCCAGCCTAATAGAAAACGCTGAATGTTCTTTTATTAAAGGCAGTGAGATTTCAGTGTGAAAACTGAAGATATAGGAGACTACAGTATATCTTAATTAATGGCTGGCTTAATAAACCTAGGAACTGTTAAGGAATACAATATCTTAAGGGAAGTCCTCCCACTCTCTAACTGACTGGAAAAAAATTATCCTGTGTCTAGAAATAAGAATACTACAGGCAGTCCTTGACTTATGGCAGTTTGTTTAGTGACCGTTTGTAGTTACAATGGCACTGAAAAAAGTGACTTATGACCATTTTTCACATTTAATCCTGTTGTGGCTTTCCAACGGCCAGGTAATCAGAATTCAGAGGCTTGGCAACTGTCTCATATTTATGACAGTTGAAAGGCCCCAGGTTCATGCGATCACCTTTTGTGACCTTTTGACAGGGAAGCCAGATTCACTTAACAACTCTGTTGCTAAATTAACCACTGAAGTGATTCACTTAACAAATGTGGCAAAAATGGTCGTAAAATGGGCAAAAATTCACTTAACAAATCTCACACTCAGCAACCGAAATTTTGGGCTCAATTGTGGTGATATGTACAGGTAGTCTTTGACTTACAAGGGTTTGTTTAGTGACTATTCAAAGTTACAACGACACTGGAAAGTGATTTATGTCCATTTTTCACACTTTATGACTATAGGAGCATCCGCATGGACGCGTAATTTACATTTGATTTGCATTGACAACTGACTCACATTTATGACGGTTGCAGTGTCCCGGAGTCATGTTCTTCCCCTTTTAGGACCTCCTGACAAGCAAAGTCAATGGGGAAACCAGATTCATTTAACAACCGTGTTACTAATTTAAGAACTGCAGTGATTCACTTAATAAAATGTGGTGAGAAAAGTCATAAAATGGGGCAAAATTCACTGAAGAAATCTCTCACTTAGCAACATAAATGTTGGGTTCAATTATGGTTGTACATCGAGGACTACATGTGTTAGGTAATATTGCTACGATTGTAACTCACTTTTTGTAAACTAGCACTGATTATAACGTGATTAGTGTACCACAGGGGTCAGCAACTTGCGGCTCTGGAGCCGCACGTGGCTCTTTCATCCCTCTGCTGTGGCTTCCTGTCACTGTTCAGCTCCACAATTGATAGGGCTTTCAGTTAGGACAGCTAGAGGAAAAAGGACCCCGCGCTAGGATGAGACTCTATGGTGAGGGAACTGGACTTCCAGTTGGCTCCAGAATTGAACGGGGGGCTTCCGGTTAGGACCTTTGTGGCTCTTTGAAGTTTAAGGTTGCTGACCCTTGGTGTAGCAGAACATTCTCTTGTCCCCACAGATCTCAAAATAGGTTTTCTATGTTTACTAGAGTAGGTGGATTGTTGTGTTTGAAAAACACAGCAATCTTTTGTTTTATAATGTCCTGACATGTTATTAGATTTGTGGATAAGAGCTTACACTCCAGTATCTGGGTATCTGCAGGGCCATCAATCAAACTTGAAATAGTCTGGCCTACTGAATCATCTACAGTCAAACATCCTCGCAGTTTGACTCTTCCAGCAGGTGAGGGGAGCCAACGCTGGATGACGTGGGTATTTGCACGTGTGTTCATATTGTATTCTGTGGAATAGCTTCCCAACTGAAATCAAAGAACCTCCTCCCCAACGGTGTTTGGGATGTTAAAAAGCTATTTTGGAGAGCATTCTATGAAGCTTATACGCCTCATTGTTGCAAAAAAATAATAAAAATGGGTTGCAAAAATTATAAACTACCAGAAAAAGGACAATAGATAATCAGTAATCTGCAATAAACCTGGGGTATTATTTATTTTTTTTATCAAAAGTGGCTTGCTTTGCACAATTTTTGACCTTGATAATTTACATGGATGTGTGCCTCACAACCTTTTTAATTTTCTTCTGCTGACAGAAAGTCTGCCAGAGGCAGTGTTTTCCTCATATTACCGTAAAAGGCATTTGCAAAAGGTCTATTTTTAGCAAGGGTTAGAATGTAATTTACTAAATACCTGTTCATTTTTGTTCTGCCGTTTGCTAGTTTTTATAGCACCATTTTGGGTGAATGGATAGTGGCCTTGACATACGCTTATTAGAGGCAAAACAGGGATATCATGTTCTACATATTGGGATATATGGAGAAGGTAAGATGAGGGAATCTTTACCTCAAGAGAAAAAGTAACACCTGTTTTACTGCATTGAAAGATTGTGTCAGGTAGGTCTTAATTGACAACCATTTCTTTAGTGACTATTCAAAGTTACGATAACACTGAAAAAAGTGACTTGTGACTGGTCCTCATGCTTACCACCCTGCTGGTCATGTGATCAAAATTCAGGGCAGTCACATGACCCCAGGACACCATAACCATCATAAATATGAGTCAGTTGCCAAGTGTTTGAATTTTGATCACATGACCATGGGCATGCTGCAGAGGTCGCAAGTGTGAAAAATGATCATAAGTCACTTTTTTTAGTGCCGTTGTAACTTCAAACGGTCACTAAATGAATTGTCGTATAAGTCACGGACTACCAATCTAGCACAGAAGTCTTGGAGAATCCTTAGACTGATCAAAATTAAATCAGCGATTTCATAAAACTTTTAAAGTTGGTTTCAGTTTCATGAGAAAGAACTGTTCCTGCATAGAAATATCAATACAATGACTGCTGTGCCAAATCTGCTGTGAATCATATTGTGAAGTATGTGGATGACACGGCAGTGATGGGTCTTATCCAGGACAACAATGAAGATGCTTATAGGGAAGAGGTGAAGGCTCTGGTGGACAGCTGCGATAAAAGTAACCTGGTACTGTGGCCCGCCGCCGGCTGGCGGAGCTGACAGCAGAGTCTGGAGAGGAACCTGACCCAGTCTTGGAGGCTGAGGAAGGCTTGGATGAGGGCTCTGAGTCAAAGGTAGAAATGGGGCAGGGCAGTCTAGCAGTCATCAGCTGCCTTCAGACTCAGACAGCAGTGAGGCGGGGGAGTTTCTGCAACCATTTTCCCAGCCTGCACATGCGCAGAGCCACCAGAAGGCAAGAACAATTGAGAAAGCAGAGTCGACTCAGGAGTAAGGCCACATCTCAGAGATGATTGGCCCCTCCCATAGAACATAAAAGAGCAAACGAGATGTGAGCTTTTGCAGGAAGCAATTAGTTCATCTAGTCGGTTCAAGCTTTGAAAAGTTCTGTTTGACTCTTATCAATTTGGCCTTTCCCTGTGTTTGGCAATTAGTTCTCTGGCAGCATTCCAATTGTGATAAGGTGGGTGCTTATAAGCATTCTCCTGAAAGACTATTTGTGAAGCCTTGCAGGCTGTGAATGAACGTAATTCACAGCCACGGAAATAAAAGAGGTTTTGCCGGGACTACGACTGTGTTTTATGCTTTCTAAGGAAGCCTAGGTCAGAACACCTGGTTCTAAATGTTAATAAAACAAAGGAGATCATTGGTAGATTTTGCAAAGAGCCAGCATACTCATTCTCCGCTCATTATCAAGGATGCAGCTGTAGAGGTGGTCAACAGTATTAAATATCTGGGGGTGTAGATAACTAACAATAGGAACTGGTCTCTCCACACATCATCCTTAGTGAAGCGTGCAAACCAATATCTGCATTTCCTGCATCAGATGAGGAGAGCACATCTTTCTCCTTTTGTCCTGGCCACTTTTTAAAGGCCTGACTGAGTGTGTTTTAACAAACTGCATCACTGTTTGCTTTGGTGGCAGCAGTGCCTCAGATAGAAAGTCCCTACAGAGAGTGGTAAAGACAGCTGAGAAGATTATAGGAAGCTCGCTTCCTGTCATTCAGGTTACTGCTTATAAGCACTATGCGCTTAGAGCTCAAAGCATTGTTAGAGACCCCACACACCCACTTCACAGCCTGTTTCTCTTGCTCCCCTCAAGGAGAAGGTTTCGAAGTATTTCTAGCAGGACTACCAGATTCTGTTAGAGCTGTGTTCCCTATGCCATCTGTCTGGTAAACTCGCAAGATTTGTTTTTCTCGCCATGTACATGTATACATCCGAGCTAGACTGAGGCAAATGGGGTAAATAACAAGTGGTCTGAAACCACAGGCCTTGCACCTCTCAAGACGTTCAGCGCTTCTTTTGAAACTTGTGTCTATTTCTTTTCTTGTAAAAAACCCTCATCCTGTAGAGAGGGGGAGAGTAAGACATTTAGTCTCTTTAGCATAGCAACAGAGGTGGGGGCTATTGATAACCAATCAGTGTAGGAATGTAATATTTCCGTGTTTAGCAACTGCTTGACAAGCATATAGGTGTTTGCTGAAGTGTATGAAACTGTTCAGACGTTGCTGTGCTCTGAACCTTTTGCGCAAAATAAAATACAAAATCTTTTAATTCCGTGGTCTGTGTTTCCTGCAACAAGACTGTGTTGTTTCTCTGTGCCATATCATATATGTGGGTATATGCATAATATTTACTTGCTTGCTTGCTTGCTTGCTTGCGTAGTCATGTTTATGTAGTGTATAATAGAGGTGGTTACCCTTTGAGAGCTGTATGCAACAAAATTTCATTTTAATGTATGCCGCTTAGTGTACATTCAAAGTGACAATAAAGTTATTTTTCTAATTTTACCAAAACATTTCCAGGAATCGGTAAGGGGTTTTTCTTCGCTTTCTCCATATTCTGCTTTTGAGCTCTTCCTCCTTGTTTCAAAAAATAGAAAGTGAGCCCGATTCAAGTGAGCCTGATGCTTTTTGTGTTGAAAAGACCCTTTTTAATATGTGGCTTTATAACTTCTCTTGGTTGGATCGCTTTTGCTTTTCTTCTTCGCCTTGAGTGCTGGGCCATTAGATCAGTAGATTGCATGGATCCGAGAGGTGCTGAATGAATTTGCTCTTCATTTTGACACATCTCCTAAAGCATCCGATACGTTTAGAGAATGCACCTTTTATGTATCACCCTATAGATGGAGAGAATGAACTAATTCCACCCCAGTCTTGCTGATTAGGTCCTCTTCCAAGCTTCTTAGCTTCTTGCAAAAGGTTATATTTTCTGAAAATGCTGGTATTTTTGCTGATTGATTGCAGCTTCAGTGTTACTGAACTACGTCGCGGAATAAACCTTTCCTTGATGCCCTGTAAATTGAGTCTAGATAGATAAGCTTATTTTCACCAGTATTGCTCCTTCCCTTATTTGAAAGTGGCATGAGAGCACATGAAATGCAAAGAAAAGGAGACGTAATCTTGTTAGCTCTGATGTTCGTTACAGCTCCATTAGATGGTTAAAAAGAATGACATTCAGGAACCAAACTTTGCTGGTGGAGGTATTTCCCTGTCATTAACAGAATTTTGACCATTACAGTCCCAGTCAACGACTTGTTTAATGATCCTCCCTTCCCAGTCTCCTGATGCGGCCGTTAAGCGGAGCGTGGAACAGAGGTGGTATTCAGCAGGTTCTGACCAGTTCTGGAGAACCGGTAGTGGAAATTTTGAGAAGTTCAGAGAACTGACAAATACCATCTCTGACTGGCCCTGCCCCCATCTTTCTCTGTCTCCCGAATCCCAGTTGATTGGCTGGGTCTTCTTTTGTTGCCCTGCACAGGAGAACGAAGCTGGAAAGCAGGTTAGTGGGGTGGGGAGGGAATGGGATTTTGCAGTAACCTTCCCCAGGAGTGGGGTGGGAATGTAAATTTTACAGTATCCTTCCCCTGCCATGCCCACCAAGCCACACCATGCCCACCAAGCCACACCCACAGAACCGGTAGTATTTTTTGGGGAATCCCACCATTGCACATCAGGGTTGTATTTGACCTCGGGGGGAATAGGGTAGGCATGGCCAACTCGACCTCACTCGTGTTGGGGCACCTGTGGTGGCCTGAGCACTTTGCCAGTGAAAATGGGCTCCCAAGCTCCATTTTCATCTGCAACCCTTTGCTGACAGAGGTACCATGGGCCGGTCCTTTGCTGTTTCCAGGGCAGCTTCACGGGCCAGATCTAAGCACCCCATGGGCCAGATCTGTTCCCAGGCCTTGGGTTTGGCACCCCTGCTCTATATAAATTGAAAGAGTAAATGGAAAATGGAGAAAGTTAAAAGATATTAGCCAAGCAAATTCCTCCTGAGAATCAGCCAGAAAACATTTGGAAGAGACCATCTAACTCCCTGCACTGAAAGAATCCTCTCAAGGAGCTCACATCCTCTCTCTGTAATTAGTCACTATCAAACTGCTTTTACGGTTAATATTAATATTTAAAACTTATTTCATGTTCTGAAATTTCAAATAGTGAAGAAGAGGTCTTCTATTTTATTATTTGAAGACTGCTGTGTTCTCTTAAAGCTAAACATTGTGTCAGGTCTGCCTTCTTTGACTTGGTGCCTTGCTGGCATCCTTCCATCAAAAACTAAGGGGGAGGGGGCATGGGGGAGTGAATAAATGGGCAATAAATCTGTGTTAGTATGTGATGGGAAATAGGGAGGGGGAAATGAGAGTTGAGGAAGAGTAGGGATGCTTTGAACCAGTTCATGCCAGCCTTCAAGGACACTGAGATGCCAGAGACGCTGGGAAAGGAATGCTGATTGCTCCAAACACTGGACATACCCAAAACACCTAGATACCAACTCATTGGATGGTGTTGGATTGGACAAGTGGGGTGAAATGGATTGATAGGAAAAGTTTGCATGCTTTCATGTGGGAAATTTAGTTCCAGCCTGACTATACTGCAGCCAGCATCTTTTAGTAAAATAATCTATTGTTTCAGTGTCTTTCTTTCCTAAGGGATCAGACTGGGGCAGATCTGATTCATTGAAAATAGATATCCCATCTGACTGTATCTATGAATTTAATAAGATTTCCTCCACATCTTAATTCAAATAATCAGTAAAATTGCTAAATTGTTCAAAGATCTGAAGCTGTTATTTTTTCTTTTGGAAATTGATATTTCATTCCACAAGAGCATAAAGACCTGGCTTTGCTGGTCATCCTCGGGTCCAAATGGGGGAGTTCCACACTGGAAATGGTTGCTAGATTGATGGCTGACTCCACTTCCACCCCCATTGCTCTTCACCCATCCATCTTTTCAGTTATAATATTGATGTATTTTCATTGTTTCTTGTTTATTCCATTTATGTTATTATTCTATCACCTTCTGTTCTGTTTACATTCTTTTAATTTCTTCCTTTCTATTATGGTAAGCTGCCTAGAGTAGCTCCATGTTGAGATAGGCAGCAAATAAATTGAACAAATAAACAAATAAATTCCAATTTGATGAAGACCAGTGATTGGGACCTTTGCAGTGCTATCTATACTACCTGATTAAAAAAGGGTAATAAAATTAATTTGACAGGCCTTGTTTCTGACAGTAAAATGACGTCTGCAATTATTGTATTATTTTCTTAAATGTTATTCTTCTTGCCCTGCTTTAATTTCTCACAAGACCTGAGAAAGGCCAGTCAGCCTGTAGATTGCTTATCTTCCTTTTCTCTCATTTTCAATATACATTGGATCTTCTCTGGTCATTTGGGAATTTACCTGTTTTCCAGGATTTCTCAAAGATAATATATAAGGATTTGGTCAGCCACAAGCAAATTCCTTCAGTATCCTTCTTTGCAATTCATCTGACTCTAGAGATTTAAACTAATTTAAAGTAAATAAATATTCCCTATCATGTTTTAGTCTACATCTGGTTTTAATTACCCTTGTCATTATGGTTTTCACACTTGCCTGGTAAATGTGCCATTACTGAAAGCTAAGCCAAAATAAGTGGTGTGTTGCTGTCTTTTCTTTCATACTGTACATGTTAATATTCTGGTGTTTTTACAGAGCAAGTAGTATATTTATTATTTTTATGTATTTTGAACATTTCTAAATAAATATGTTTGATGTTTTTAACAACTGTCAGTAACAGCACTGCATGTTGGGCTTCAGCTATCTTGGGGTTACCTCTCTACCTGCTTCTTTAACTTTTGTTTACGTATATCTGGCTCTCTTTCTTCACCAAACTTTTTTATTTATTTATTATGTTTCAGCTTTCAGATCTCCAGAAAATATTTTGGATGGCTACACTGACTCCACCTATCTTGATTTCCTTTTCCCATTAGCCTTTTCTGCCATATAATATAACTTAGCACTATACTCAGTTTACTACAATCTACTTTCTAAAATTCCAAGATTTGTATTTAACTATGTTTAAGTTTAGTTTTTGTTAAAAATGAATTATTATTCCTTGTAAGTGTTTCTGTTTCTTCTCTTTCTTCAGTTAAGTTTTCTTTATTGATTAGAATCAAATAAAGGCTATCCGAGTGTTCTACACCCTTTCATGGAGAAAGCAGTTATCAAGATAAATCAAACATTTCCTGGGAAAATCATGATTGGAAGATTTTTTTTCTCAGTAGTTATTAAGATATCACAACTACTTCTATCACTACTATTACATGTCTCCTTGAAATACTTATAATTTGTTTTTTGAAATATCTGCATCATATTCCTGTTTGGATAGAGTAACAGCAGACTGCTTTTTATTAATTCTTCCACTGTTTTAGTCGAGATGCTTTCTCCAATATTACCAAGTTCAGTCCCTTAAATTTCTAAGGTATAGGTATTTTTAATTTATAGCGCAAATTGTTTTGAACAAGCTGTATTCCTCAGGTTAGCACCTGATTTTCTTATTTTAGTCATAAGAATCATCTCAATGAGTCCCCATTTACTATAGGATAAGTTGAAACTTATTTCCTGTAGTTTTGAGTATTGCTGTATAGACAATAAAGGCAGTGAAATGTGTGAACTATGTTCTGAGTTTTCACTGAATGGTTTTAAGAGACCCATTATAGCAACACTCCAACTTTTTTCTATGGTGCATGTCTTTATCAAAAGTTCTTACTTCAGGGTTTTAATATTCAGCTCTGACAGATTCAGTTGAAAGCTCCCTAAAGTTGTCTATTTTGATCAAACATTTTTCCAGACTTTGCCTTAATCAATAGTCCATCATCCAGAAAATTCAGACAATGCCCCTAGAAACCAAATCTCTCTCACAATTACTATTTGTTCGGCAATCATTTGCTTTTCAGTTTGTTTGTATTTTTAAATTTCCTGGTTCTTTCCCATGAATTGAAAAATTGGATGACAACACCTTGTGAACCCTTAGATATCTTGCCTTTTCTACAATGAGCACTGCAACCTTACATTTGCTGCAAATATTATCCAGATTGTCCTTGGATAAGAAATATACACATTGTTTTCAGTCAGGCCAACTTACTCTTACTTAAAATAACTACTGTAATGCATCTAGATTTAAATTATATTTAAATGTAGTTTTGAGCATAATACACATAGAACAGTGATTAGTATTTAAACTCATTATCAAATGTTTTAAACTACATCCATTTTTATCTATTATTCAGCTGAAGAAAACAAACCTTTCACTTCATTGAACTATTCATCAGTGCCAGTCTATTCCTCTGTATACTCTCATGTAATCAACTCATCCTATTCTGGCCCATTTAAGCTTGCTTGTTTCTAACATATGCAATTTGTTTGCTTAACTTCCATTTTGGCAATTTCACATTTTCTTTAGTTTATAATTCTAAAATTCCAAATCCCTCTATATATACTTTTATGAAGCAAGAAACTCTTCTCTTAATACCAACAACAACGATCAGACTTCCTGGCATTGACCTGGCCACTTTTCATCTCCTGAGGTATTATACCGCTTCATTGCTTTACATTCATTTTAATATTGCATCTTGTTGATAGGTGTAGCTTTTTATCATTTGTATTTTGAATTTTTAGTTAGGAAAATTATTTTTTCATTTAACCTACCTAAGAAATATTGCTGTTTCTTGTTAGTTAATTAAAACATCCAGAATTGAAATGAACAATATTATCAATATTTTTAAAAATTTATATATCATTATGATAATAAACTTTACATGTTACCATTTGAAAATTCCCCAGAATACAGCATTGTTCAACAAGAAATTTGGGGGTGAACTCAGAAAAATAAACAGATGGAGCATAGAATTTGGTGGCTTAAGAACAAAAATTACAAACTAATTCACAAATAACTAGAGCATTAAAAGTATAAGTTTGTATAGTAACTGTTGTTAAGTGCGCTCTCTTAATTACGATCCTTATTTCTTTGAACTTTTGATTAATCCCATTACGGTAAGCTTGGATCTGCAAAGAAAGTACATCAATGCACATTTAAATTCTTAAACAAGAAAAGGTGCTTTACATCCCTGTCTCTCAGAAAGCAATGCAAGCTATATAAAGTCTTTGTAACATCAATTTAAAAAGTGTTGAAGCATCAAGTTGGCAATCCTTAGAACAAATAAGTTGGGGGGAGCAGAGTAGGGAGAAAGGAAGGAGCATAAAACAAAGGAATTTTATAATGTCAACATTTATTATTTCAGATTTCAAAATACGCTTATATTTATAAATATTGCATTTATATTTTGAAATCAGGACATTCATGCTGGACATCAAATAATCTCAAATGGTTACTTATAGTTAAGAAATGTCATGATTTCACTGAGAAAATTTTGTTGAAGCTGAAATGAATCCGTGTGTCACATCCAAATATTGTTTCATCCTAAATTGTTTTTTATTTTCCTTAACTGACAACACTAAAGATTAATTTCAGTTAAGAGGTAGAAGAAAAACCCAAGCGTCTTTCATTTACCGTATTTTCCGGCGTATAAGACGACTGGGCGCATAAGACGGCCCCCTACTTTTCCTGTCAAAATATAGGGTTTAGCCTATACTCGTCGTATAAGACGACCCCTCTTCCAGCGCACACCCAATTTTTTTTTAAAAACATCAGATTTGATTTCAATATGGTAATTTTAATTCAAATGCTTATGGCATGCAGGTACTTAGCAGGAAAACT
>JAOYMU010000098.1:125132322-125142928 GCA_025802295.1 Psammodynastes pulverulentus | reverse complement strand
AAGGAGCACTGGGAGGTGGGGGGGGGATTTCATGCCAAATATTTTCAACCTCCTTCTCTCCGAATGCTCGCTGGAGTGGAAAATTTTCCAAGCGGCTCTGCAGCCCAGCCAGGGCCTGCTGGAGCCCCTGGGCAAAAGCACTGTGGGATGCCAATGCATCTGTAATTCTCCCATGTTTGTTCCCGCGGCTAAAGGATGGGCCTCCCGCGCCCGCCCGGCTTCTCCCCTTCGGAGACCCTGCTGCCCAGTGGAGGCGGGAGGGGCAGGCAAGGCCGAGCCTGGGTCCAGGCAGGGCGAATGTTGGGGAAGTCACCTGCGGCTGCCTCGAAGGGCTGTTGGCCGAAGCAGCCAGCAACGGCCGAGAGAGGGACGGAAGGGGTAGAGACGAATGGGGGTGCCTGCTGCTCGTTCCACCCTCTGCTCCACGGGAAGCCATGAGCAGGAAGATGGATGCTCAGCCACAAATCACGGGAGGGAAAGGCTGGGGTTTCTTCTGCCCATGACAGGCAGGAAGAACGAGCCGGGCTTTCAAATGGGGAGGGCGGGGAGAGAACAAGGGCTCGGTGTTTACGGGAGCTTTCCAAGGCTTTGCTCAGCTCCCTTTCTTGCTCTGCCCCATGATGCATTTGAGGGGAAGGGGTTGTGTGTGTGTGTGTGTGTGTGTGTGTGTGTGTGTGTGTAAGAAGCAGGGAGCAGGAGGCTGGACAAGAGCCAGGGAGACTTTAAAGCAAAGATAGGCCCCTGCAGAAACGGGAAGGAGTCCTCGGAAGCCAAGTCAGGTTTCCAGCCCTGAAGCAAATACCTAGGCAGAGAGGGGAGGGGACGGGGAAGGGAAGGATAGGGGAGAAGGAGGAAGGGGGAAATGGAGAAAGAAAGGAAGGGGGAAAGGAAGGAAGAGAAGGATAGGGGGGAAAGGAGGAAGGGGGAAATGGAGAAAAAAGGAAGGGGAAGAAAAGGAAAGGAAGGGAAAAAGAGAAGGAAAGGGAAGGGGAAAGGAAGGACAGAGGAAAAGAAGGAAGGGAAAATTGGAGAAAGAAAAGAAGGGGGAAGGGAAGGATAGGGGAAAAGAAGGAAGGGAAAAATGAAGGAAGAAAGGAAGGGGAAAGGGAAGGGGAAGGAAGGGAAAGGAGAAGGAAAAGAAAGGAAAAGGGAAAAGAAGGAAGGAAAAGGAAGGGGAAAATTGGAGAAAGAAAGGAAGGGGAAGGGAAGGATAGGGGGAAGGAAGGGAAGGAAGGGAAATGAAGAGCAAAACAAAGAAGGAAAGGAAAGGGGTGGGGAAGACGGAAGGAAGGAAGGGAAGGGAGAGGTGGAGAAGGGAAGATGAGAACCCAGGGACGAAGGCCAGCATGTCAGCTGAGGCAAAAGGCTAGCAGATGCTCTGAGCTCAGGTTTCAGCCAGGAGGCCAGGGACGAGTGTGGGAAAGGCGTTGGGTTTCTGCAGCCCCCAGCATGAAAGCCGGGGCCGCTGGAAAAAGACCCGCCCTCAATAGCTATGAAACAATGCCGAGGACGGCAATCCGATGCCCCCGCAGAGCTCTGGACACAGCGAGGCCAGTGGCCAGGGAGCGGGGGAGTCTGTGGCCCAGGCCATTTGGAGGGGATCCAGTTGCCTCTCCCGGAAATGAAAGGCCTGCTCCGGTGCAAAAGCTCAGGGACAGAGGAGCACAACTCCTTCTCGTACTTTCCGCTGGAGAGGAAGCAGAGGAGGGAAAAGGAAGAGGAGGGCTGCCTAACCTTGCAACCCACGGGGGCAAAACAATAGGAGAACCGGGCAGTGCTTTCTCCAGCGAATGCATTTGTTAGAAAGCATTCATTTCCAAGCAACTCACAAAAGCGCATGCCTTTGAATAGGAGTTGTTAGTCAGAAAAGGGAGAGCGGGGCTACCCGTTTCTTCCCCCCCTCCCCAATCAAACCTTCATCCAGAGTGCGGTGGACCTAGAGGCGGAGCTCTCGCCTCACCATCAGGAGGCTGTGAGTTCGATCCTAGGCAGAGGCTAATATTTGGAATCCACTCTTCTTTTATTTTATTTTTATTTTATTTAGATTTCTATCCCGCCCCATCTCCACAAAGGGACTCGGGGCGGGTAACACGCACAAATAAAACAATACACACCTATACAAAAGACAAACTAAAATAACCATCTAATACTATAAAATTTAAAATTAAAATCTAAAAGACCCTGCTGCTAAAACCCCAATATAAAATTTTAAAACCCGGGGGACTGGACCGGACGAGCTCAGGCCAGACCGGCCTGGATAAACAAGAAAGTTTTCAATTTCTTTCGGAAGAGGGCAGGATCGGTGGTAATTCGAATATCCGGGGGGAGGTCATTCCAGAGGGTGGGGCCCATCACAGAGAAGGCTCTCCCCCTGGGGGCCGCCCGCCGACATTGCGTGGCAGACGGCACCCGGAGGAGGCCCTCTCTGTGAGAGCGGGTCGGTCTACCGGGTGTGGGAAGCAAGAGCCGGTCGTGAAGATAGCTAGGCCCAAAGCCCTGGAGCACCTTGAAGATGGTGAGAAGAACCTTGAAGCGCACCCGGAAGGCCACAGGCAGCCAATGCAGCTCGCCCAGGATTGGTGTTATATGTGAGTGCCGGGGGGCACCCACTACTACAGTTAATAAATCCAAGTTCTGATTCTGACTTATATATCAAATAAGATTTCTTTAAAGGGATTACAAGTAAGTGAAACTTGCCATTATCACCAGCCCAAACTTACTTGGGCTGTATATTAAAAACAAACAAAAGCCCAGCATATGAGCTACAATTCATTCATTTCAATGCTTTAAGTTTTATAACAAAGCTTATGTATATAAAACCATGCTTATAAAAAGCATTGAATTACTCCAATGTTTCTTTTCATTTAAGAGCTTTTGTTTCTTTTCATTTAAGACCTTTTGTTCCCATATTTTTCAAGGTTTTTTTTTAAATGGCAGCATTATGGTCTTGACAAATAAAATAACATTTGGATTTGACAAAGTTCAAAATTTCTGGATAGATGCTTTTTTTTAAATTATATGCCTATATTCCAGAGATAAGGTCCAAATAAATTATAAAGTTATGATAAAAACTGTAGAGCAGGCGTGTGTTAAATTTTTATGTTGTCCTATTTTTTTTTCTATTTGGTTCATCCTTCACCATCATTTAAGGGCGGTGAATCTATTAAGCTGCAGGAAAAAAATTTAAAACCGGACACTCGTATTACCTTTTCTGAGAGATCAGTTACTTTTGTTCAATTTCCTTTTGTTCCACTCCATAGAAGTTCAGTGACCCAAGGGTAGAGGAGAGTTAGCCAAAATTGAGAACCAGAAACTCTAAAACCAAAGAATTATTCAATTTAATTTAAGAATGCAGTCTGAAGTGGGGTTCTGGCCCAGGCAATGGCTGATATATACAAAGAAACATCTAATTGATCCCACGTTCCAAATGTAAAAATATAGGATGAGCTACAATCGTGATGGCGAACCTATGGTACGCGTGCCAGAGGTGGCACGCAGGCTCTTTGCGGGCACGCAAGCCATTGTCTCGTGTGCCTCCCGTCGGCCAGATGGTCTTTGGGTCTCTGCTGTGCATGAGGACCGCCCCGCATGCAGGGGGATGCGCTTGCATGCCCAAGGGGTGGAGTGCATGCACAGGGGGCAGAGGGCATGCGTGGGGGACATGCACGCATTGCATTTTGGGATTTGCACTTGTATGCGCAATTTGTGCGCGCGTTGGGCACTCAGTGCCGAAAAGGTTAGCCATCCCTGAGCTAACTTCTTGTTTTTATTCCTCACATCCTTCTCCTGAAGGAAGAACTCAGGAGACAGACTGTAACTGTCACCTATCAAAAGTCAACTCACTTGTCCAAAAAAACAAAAAAAAAAAAGGAATTTTGAGATAGGTGTCTGAACTTGCTTTTAGATTTCTGCATTTTTTCATTTTTTTTCCTTGTGTCTCATGTCTTCTGTAAACTGGAAGATAGGGTCTGTCATGCTACCAATCTTTGTAAGAAAACCCAGGTGTTTTTTTTTTTAAGTTTATGGCACAATAAAAAAATTCTCCAGATAATCCATGCCACTTTTTAATACACAGAATGATACCTGACGGGTGCATCTGCAAATAGATTAGTGCACAATTCCAGGAATATTTCATGCCTGTAAAATATTGGAGATGGTGTTGCTAGAGAAAAGAGACATCCAAGGCTCAGGCACATATGCGTAGACATACGTGTGTGTGTGTGTGTGTGTGTGTGTGTGTGTGTGTGTGTGTGAGAGAGAGAGAGAGAGAGAGAGAGAGATTCTGCAAAACCCAGTAAGAGAGAACTGTAAAATGAACAATTAGATGAACATTTCAGATTATACATTCTCCTAATTATCCTTTTAATTATTAATCTAAAACAAGTAAAATGACCCCTGACAGAGCCATAAATGATTTAGCGATCATCAAATATTTATATAATGCAGCTGAATCCCGCTGTGCATTGTAACAGATTCAGAGAAGCCTATATTCTTGTGGGACTGTCCATTAGTTTGTCACATTAAAAGGAAGGGAGGGGGAACCCTCTTTAAGTCTCTTTTTTGCTTCCTAGTACATGTCACCTTTAAAAAAGAAAAGGGGAAAAACCCCTCTTTAATTGGCTTCTTCCCCCCCCCCCCCTCATCCATGTACAGGATGTTTTCATTCATCCGTGTAATACGTGTTTTCATTCTGACATAGAAAATCTGCAAAAAATGCTGCATAAATCATGACCCTCTCCATCTCCACACTGTATTTTTAATACATTTAATATATAATAGAATGCCTAGGTGTTTTTTTTTCATTAGTGAAATAACAAAACTGTTCTTAATGTTATTCTTAAGAAACCAAACTGGATTCAGATAAGCCAAATGGTATTTTAGCCTCTGCAATAATTATATGTGAACTTTTGTTATTTGTGGACTTGTGTCAATATGTTATTCCTACTGGTCCTCGGTGTTCAGCAACCCCTCGTGTCAAAGTGCCTTTCAAAATATTATGAAATATTATGAAAACATTTTTATAGAGAAGTTGTTATAGAACAGCTCAAAACCTACTGTTGTGCTTTGTCTTTATCTTAGATCTAGACCAGGGGTGTCAAACTCATTTTCATCGAGGGCCACATCAGCGTAATGGTTGCCCTCAAAGGGCCACATGTAACTGTAAGACAGTATAAATGTAACCAAATGTCCTAAAGACAGTCGGAACTTTGCAGCTCTCGCAGGCCACATAAAATGATGTGGCAGGCCACATTTGGCCCGCGGGCCTTTTGTTTGACACCTGTGATCTAGACTCTAAGACTCTAAGACAAAGATCTAGACAAAGCAGTGGCTTGGATCTAGAAAGATCGCTGGGAAGGAAATGATCCTGAAAAGTCAACAAGGGGACTGAGTCACATTATTTATTTGTTTTCTTAATGAATTAATTGTAGATGCTGTTGGTACATGCAAATAGGTACCTAATTGCCAAGAGAGAGCAACTTCGGTGTAGGTTAACATACCAGGCTAGAAACTGGGAGGTTGTGAGTTCTAGTCCCACCTTGGCACAAAACCACCGGGTGGATGACTTTGTGCTAGGAAGAAAATCTTCAGCCCTTCTGAAAATCTTGCCAAGAAGTTTCCAGGACTCAAACTTGACTTGAAGGTACCATGAATCAATCAATCAGGTTACTCTCCAGATTATTTAGATTGTACAATTAATAGTAAATTGGCCAGCAAAAGTTATAGTTCCCCATATCTTTTGGTACCTTTTGTCCTAATAGTATTACGATAATAGAACAGCTTGCCCTCGGAAGTTGTGGGAGCGTCATCACTTGAGACTTTCAAGAAGCGATTGGACTGCCATTTGTCAGAAATGCTGCTTGGGCAGGGGGTTAGACTAGATGACCTACAAGGTCCCTTCCAACTCTGATTATCTGTTATTAGTATCTAAGATTCCTAAGTGCCATATAGGGAGATATATCCTATGTACATCCTTTGTAAGAAGAATACTTCCAGAGATGAAATAAAGAATTCAGAACATTTAGGAAAGCTGCTATGAATAGTCTTGGTCCACACTTAGCAATAGCAATAGCACTTGGACTACTTCATAGTGCTTTGCAGCACTTTCTTAAGCAACTTACAAAGTCAGCATATTGCCCCCAACAATATGGGCTCCCATTTTATTGACCTCAAAAGGATGGAAGGCTGAGTCAACCTTGAGCCCTGTCAGGATCAAATTCCAGGCTGTGAGCAGAATTAGCTTGCAATACTGCATTCTAACCACTGCGTCACCACAGCTCACTTACCCACTTAGCTACCTTCTGCATCTTTTTTTTTAACCCAAAATTGTTGTTTTTCCATTCAGTCTTATCTAATTATTCATGTATGTATCTTTCAGAAACTTTATTTTTTAGCCGCCTGCATGTATATCTTTGTAACAACTGTATCCCATTTTATTGAAGCACAGTGCAGAAATGCGCTGTATATACAGCATACTGTAGAATTCTTCCTTGCATCAATTCATTAGGATGCATGCATACATAAATTAGTGCATATGTGTGATAGAAGTATCTGTAATAACAAGATTTCTCCCACCTGCTTCTTAGGCAGATTAACTTTCTGGCTTAATTAATTCCCAAGTCAAGATGGCAAACTGTGCATAGCTGTGTAATTTCAGTGGGACTCTCATATATAACAAGGTGCTGGAGTGCAACCTTGTTTTCTTCACTTTGTAATTCTGCAGAAAGGCCTGAAAATTATCTGCTGGAGCAAATGTGTAAAAGATCCTCTGAGAGCCCTATTTGCTGTGTCAGATTGTTTTCTTTCTAGAGTTCTCTGCCAAAGAACCTTCTCAGTCCTGTACATTTGTTGAATACATACCTGAGAGATCTAAAGATAGGAGAAGATCTGGTTGAATTAAGGGGGCTGGGGAATCGGGGAATGGACCAAAACAAGACAAGGAATGATGGATGGAAACTGAACAAGGAGAGATTCAACTTGGAAATAAGGAGAAACTTTCTGACAGTGAGAACAATCAGCCAATGGAACAGCTTGTCCTTGGAAGTTGTGGGAGCACCATCACTTGAGACTTTCAAGAAGAGATTAGACTGCCATTTGTCAGAAATGGTGTAGGGTTTCCTGCTTGGGCGGGGAGGGGGAAGTTGGACTAGTTGACCTACAAGGTCCCTTCCAACTCTGATTATCTGTTATCTCCCAGGTGGGTGACTGAGATGGGAAGAAGAGAGATAGGCAGATAGGGGAAGTTGCAGTGCCTCTATGGTCATAAGTATGAGAAGGCTGCCAAGCCCCATTATGTGAACACGGGGTCACTGCAACAGCCATAACTATGCACATAAGTTCCCTTCCTTCAGCATCATCACAATTTGGAATGGTTACTGAATGATTAGTCGGAAGTTGAGGACGACCTGTACTTCATAGCTAAAAACAAAATTGAGTTTCTTATATTAGAAATGTTAGATCCATTTTTTTTTCTTTTCAATTGTGTCCATTACTCAAAGTCTGCTTGGGCAATTCCCTGCAGTTTTCTTGGCAAGGTTTTTCAGAAATGGTTTGTGAAACGATAATAAATGTGTGTCTGAAATCTATGGCAAAGATAAATAAAATTCAATCTTGACCCTTTTTTTTAATTTCTTCTCTTTCCAGTTGCCATCCTTCTCAAGGATGATTATTTCATCAGCGGTGCTGGACTACCGGGAAGATTCAAAGCAGAAAAAGTTGAATTTCACTGGGGCCAGAGCAATGGATCTGCTGGCTCAGAGCATAGCGTCAATGGGAGGAGATTCCCAGTTGAGGTTGGTCACGATAAGTTACCATTTTTAATGGGAAAAAAAATCTTGCTTTGATCTGAGATTCTTCTGAAAATGTGCAGTATGATTTGTGTACTTTTTTTTTCACAAAAGAAGTTATTTTACTGAAATTATGCTTCAGAATGTTCTGTCCTCGCTACATGTTAGTCTGTGTGCAGCTCGACATGCAGCTAAATCCCACCTATCCTCCAATAAAGCAGACCATGTGTGTAGATCTGAATGCTTTATTGAAAGAACAGGATATGCTGAAACTGGGGAAAATAGGGATACATACAATGAGAACCAAATACAATATAGTATTAAGTTACTGCTGAACATAACAATTAATAAATACAAGTGATTTAAATCTCACCAGTGATGCTCTGTGTGTGGGATGTGGGTTTGTCCTTGGATAACCATGTGCTACAGATTAAGATGGATTCTTCTTTGTGCTTCTGCCTTCTCCAAATGCTAAAGGAAATGGAGTCTGGCTTCCCAGTATGCACTTGTTTTGAGAGTGTAGGCTGATGCATAAAAGGGTGGGGTCAGCGTCAAACAATATACTGGGTATTTGCCTCTCTGACCACTAAATGGGGCTAGAGAGCAACAACAGTATATAAAGATTGTATGTGGGGACATATTTCTCTGTACGGCCACTAGATGGGGCTAGAGAGCAACAACAGTATATAAAAGTTGTATGCTGGGACACGACAAAGACCCATGAGAAAAGTTTAGTGTGGGCATTTAATTTTACATCCAGAGAACTTCTCTGCAGCAGAATGACAGCTCATTCCTACCCAGAAAGGGCCTAATAATTATCCTTAAAGTTTGGAGGCTAGCAGATGTATTTAGAAATGTGAGAGTAATACTCTCAAAAATGATTTTTAAAAAAAAAAAAGAAATACTTCTTGGCTTAGATTAAATTGCTGGAACAGAGTGAAATTTAGACATAGGGTGACTTGGTGTAACTGATATGAACTTTGTTAGATACAGGAAGGTGGGCTATCTAAAAAAAGATTCAAATAATCCAATCTTCAGTGGTAGGAGACAATTGTATAAGCTACTATGATAAATTCCATAGGATTTAGGAAGAAGGTATGATGTGATTTACTGGAGTTCTTTTAGAGGTTAGCCTAGGAGCTGAGTTTTAAACTAAAGATAGTTTCTGGAATAGAGAAAAGCAACCATTGTACTAGTGAAGCCTGGAGGTATACATTTTAAGGTCATTTTCTTGCAGGAAGGGACACAGTTCCCATGTTCCAACTATTCTAATTAGCATTCCAACGGAAAACGAATTGCTATCCAACATTATCTTCAGATTGCCTACAGCAGAATCCTTGGGGACTTGCAACCTTCCCCTAAGGATGAAAGATGTCGGTATGGAAGACTTAGGCTAATTTTTTTTTCCTATTTTAGACAGCACTTCCCTTACCCCAAATCTTGCTTATATTACATCCAGAAATACGATAAGCCTTCCTCTTTTGGTCTTGCATGATGCTGAGCAAGAGAACTGGACATACAACTTCATTTTCTTCTATGCCAGCCTTTCTCAACCTAGTGCCTTCTAGTCATTTGGATGGCAATTTTCAGAATCCCTCTGCAGGTTAATAAATAGCTAACCTTGGAGTAGCTGTCACCAGCCTTGTGGCCTTCCTCATAGGTTGAGGAAGAAACCTTTGTTCTTTTTTTGTAGTTCAACCTGTCTGGAAAGCAGCGCTGATTGGAAAACTGACTCTATCTATCCATCCATCCATCCATCCATCCATCCATCCAGCCAGCCAGCCAGCCAGCCAGCCAGCCAGCCAGCCAGCCAGCCAGCCAGCCAGCCAGCTATCTAGCTATCTAGCTATCTAGCTATCCAGCTATCCAGGTATCCAGCTATCCAGCTATCAAGCTATCTATCCATCGCTAGTGATCAGCCGAACACTATCATCACGAAATATCAAATATCAAGGTGAATAAAAATATTCTCAATCTCCCTCTACACCTACCTCTCTTTATCTTTCTACCCAACAGGCAAATAAGGAGTTCTATAAATAAGCCATTTACACAGCTGCTCAGGCGCAGAAATTAAAGTGGATGTTGTGATACCTGAGAGATGGCTCACGTTGCTAAATGCTACCATGCAGTTGTGCTGGCATATAGGTGTGGAGACGTGTGCTGTACCACTGCCAGTCACAACTCTGCTGCAAGAATTGAAGCCGCTGATGGAAACTGACGTTGCCTCTATGTTCTGTCAGGAATATCCCAGAAGTTCACAACTGCTTTTTCTCATCCTCCTTATTTGGCACGTTTAACAGGATGTGCGTAATGCCGGAAATCAAATCATTTTGCATAGAATAGCAAAATCTGGGGGCTGGGCAGAAGACAGACTGTATCTGTCCTCCATGTGGAAGGGATTGCCACTCTCTGATTGGCCTTTTCAGTCACACTAGGATGCTGTTTTAGTATCTCTGGTCAGAGCATGATACAGAGGTGGTATTCGAATGGTTTGCACCGGTTCAGCTGAACCAGTAGTGGCAAAACCTGCCATTCGAGAGAACCGGTGGAAAAATTATGGCTACCGATTCAGCCGAACCGGTAGTTCAAACCCTCCCTCCTGCATGTGCGTGCTTTCACCACCCTTCTACACATGCGCACACCGATCAGCTGAGAGGACTCTTTGATCCTCTAAGCTGATCGGCAGCCATTATTTAGCTACCGGTTTTATCAGAAAAACCGGCATTTTTTAAGTTAAAAAATAACCACAGAGAGGCCTCCCCAACCCTCTCCCACGATCTACGCATGGTTTTTAGCTACCGGTTCGGCCAAACTGGTAGCTA
>JAOYMU010000098.1:125018806-125032639 GCA_025802295.1 Psammodynastes pulverulentus | reverse complement strand
CTTGCATCCCTGTTCTCTAAAGGGGCGGTTTTAAGGGGCGGTCCTAGGGGTGGGTAGGGGCTTAGACTTATATACCACTTCATAGCACTTGAAAGCCCTCTCTAAGGGATTTACCAAGTCAGCATATCGCCCCCAACAATCTGAGTCCTTGCAAGGAAAGTTTAATTGGAAGTTCAGTGGCATATATGTTCTTCTTAAAAATTAGTCCAAGATTTCTGGCAAATAGTTTCAATTCTGATCATCCACAAGGAAGGCTAAAGAATCTGGAGAACCATTGCCAGATGCTAGCTTATGGAGCTAGAGACAGATACTCTTTCATTTAGCAAATCAATTATCTAATTTACTATAATGCTAAACATTTGTAATAACTTGATACACAGCAAGATTAGTTTTTTGCATCTGCTGAATTCCAATCCAGCATCATCATCATTTATTAGGATCTCACTTTGCAACCTAGCACACTTAGTTAGTTGGAAATTGCCAAATATAGGTGATGTTACCGCTGAAAGCACCCATGCGGGTGAAGGAAATACTGAGATGCAGATGTTGCTAACACAGCAAGGGTTTATTATCATAGAACAGCAGTCGATGCACAGATGTTGGTTATTCAACACAGAAGGCCACCCACATGTTGTTGTGTGCATGCATGCCCCTAATTTGTTGTGCCTTTCAGTTAATAAATTAGGACAGTTCCTGCAGAAAAGCAGATGGAGTAAAGCTGTTGTTTGATTGCCTTCATATTTGTATAAGCTGTACATCACTTTGACTGGCTAATGTGCTTCCATACCAACCAGTCTCTCTTCTCCAAAGGCAAAACTGTTCAAACATTCTGTCTTAATTATACTCCATATGCATTTCTTTTTTCATAAGAGAGAAATCCGTTGAGAAAAATGATGCAGTGTTTAACCCAAAAATTAAATAATTGTCACAACTGCTAAAAAATACCATTGTAGATGTAAATACAACTTGATAATTCAAATAGAAGTGTTTTTCTAACTGTTTATTCAACCCCTCCCACCTCAAAAGAGAGAGCTGAACCTGTGTAGAAATTTGTTAGGGAAACAAATTTCAAATTCAAGGGAGTCCCTATGACCATCAGTGGTTAATGACATGTGTGCCTCTTCATCACATATAAATGCATATTTAAAACCAGGGACGCGGTGGCTCAGTGACTAAGACACTGAGATTATCGATCGAAAGGTCGGCAGTTCAGGGGTTCGAATCCCTAGTGCCGCGTAATGGGGTGAGCTCCTGTTACTTGTCCCAGCTTCTGCCAACCTAGCAGTTCAAAAGCATGTAAAAAATGCAAGTAGAAAAATAGGGACCACGTGGGAAGGAACAGAGTTCCATGCGCCTTTGGCATTTAGTCATGCCAACTACATGACCATAGAGACGTCTTAGGACAGCGCTGGCTCTTCGGCTTTGAAACTGCCCCCTAGAGTTGGGAATGACTAGCAAAATATATGCCAGGGGAATCTTTACCTTTTTAAAACCAGGGAACTATTAATATGTTATTCAGCCAACAACTGGGAGGATGATGTGAGTGACTAAATGAGGCAGGGATGTATCAAAAAGGAACTTCAGGATTCAAAGTTGTCATATGACTCTATTATCTCTCATCTGATCTTGAACTTTCTTGGGTATCTATTGTAATTAGATGTTACAGCTTGGTCTCAAAAGTTCTGTGATCTGTTATTATTAAGAAGAATGGGTTTTAAATTGAAACTTCTTTTTTCATACATCTTCTTGGAGTTCATCTAATCCTCCTAGCCCTGTGAGTAACAGTAATCATAAAATAATATAAGTGAGGTAGCCCGAGAGAGAAAGAGAATGAGATTTAGTCAGTGAACTTCATGACAGAGCCAGAGATTTAATCTTTTGTCTCCTGGATTGTCAAAAGCAACACGTTACCTTGTCTTCAGATTCTCAAAAATGCCTTTTGCTCCCATTTTTCACAGATGCAGATTTATTTCTACAACCCCGATGACTTTGACAGCTTCGGGACAGCCATCCAAGAAAAAAGGATCATAGGAACCATGGCTGTGTTTTTTCAGGTAAGTTATTTTGTACCCCGTAGTCTTTAATCCAAGTGGTAAAGTTCTCCCATCCCCTTTCCATGATTACTGTTGTTGTTATTGTTCGTTGAATTGTTCCCCGCTTAATGAATGCATCTGTTTTCTCACTTACACCTGTCTAAATGAAGGATATTTCATATTGTCTGCTCCGCAATTTAAAATGTAAATCAGTGTTTTTAGAAACATAGTGGAAACCTTTGCATGAATTATTCTGATTTTTATAGCTGCCTGACTGGTGCACAGATTGGAGAGCGCATTTATCATAAAAGTTGCCTTGCTATTGCTCAGCACATTGCTCAGGTTTGCAGAATATTAACAGGGCAGTTAAGCTGGAGGAAAACTTTAAATTTGGTTGCAACTTACTAATCAACATTGTCAGTGCTTCTCTTCTCAACATCCTCCCTCCACCATCACCCTGTCATGGCATCTTACTTCTAAATCCAGTAACTAAATTTCTCAGGGAAACTGGTTTTTCCCATTCGGTGAATTTATGGAGCTTTTTGTGATGGGCTTTTTTGTTTTTTCACCAGACTGAATGTTCGGTGAGCTCATTTACAGGTTCAGCGCACCTGAGGACTTGTGTTTTCCAGGGACCCTGCCTGTGATGGCTGACAGGCCAAGCCAAATTGAAGCGGTCTTCGGCTCTTTTGTCTCATTATATTGGAGAAATGGTTTTCCTTTCCTGACTTAAAGGATAAATTGAGGGGAAAGTGATGGTTTGACTTTATTCCAGAAGGCTGCCACATATAAACAATGCATCTTTCAGTGTGAACAAGGAAGCTCAAACTATTTGGTGTGAAATGTAGCTGTCTGTTTATATCTATATCTGTTTCTCTATCAATCTGCATTAA
The DNA here is from genome assembly GCA_025802295.1 of Psammodynastes pulverulentus. Lineage (NCBI taxonomy): Eukaryota > Metazoa > Chordata > Lepidosauria > Squamata > Psammodynastidae > Psammodynastes > Psammodynastes pulverulentus. Next base: position 125,029,713 of record JAOYMU010000098.1, on the reverse strand, counting down.
TCTTCAGCACTAGCCTAAGGGCTATGATTGGAGAGTGCAGCAATAAAAATGTGCTAAGATACAGAGAAGAAAACATACAGCATGACAGAAACAGGGTTTTTTTTTCCCCATGAAAGATTATGGTTTGGGGGAACCTAATATGCATACAACCATTCTGCTTTCAAATTTAAAACCTGCAGTATTTTATATCTATTTTGTTTATTTAAATTATCTACGTCTTGCCTATCCTTCCACAAAGTTCTAAACATCACACAGCAAAATATAGAAATATAAAGCAACAAATGGTCGTAGCAAAAACAAAATGCAGTGGCTGTATTTGACACCACACATGTAAATCAATTAGCTAACGATGTAGCAGCTGCATTTGCACAGTGTGGTAAACTTTGTTATCTATCTGGATTAAAAAAAAATGTGTGGTTTAATGCATTGTGTGAAACCCTTGGTTAATTTATATTTTATTGTATTGCGCACAAACCCAGGAAAACATCTATTTCAGGATCCTGGCTAGATGTGCTGCATGAATGCAGCCATTAACAAAGTCAAAACAGCAATTTGATAAAAACAGCAAGAGTCTGAAAGAAGACTGTCCCCAAAAGAAACATCTTCACAATTTCTGGAAGATTGTTTCTGATGTAAAGAAGATTGTTAGCAAGGAGGTGAGGTGGACCTTCCTCTAATGAGACTTTAAAAGCCTAAGTGCAGTTCCCCCCCAAAAAGTCAGTTTGAGAGACATACCAGAACCTCCCAAAAATAATCACATCCATATAAGGAAAAAGATGGTTCTCATCCTGACCATTGCCCTATTTTTTCTTTGTCTGCATAATCAAGTACAGGTAACTCTCAATTTACAACTACAAATTTATTTATTTATTAAATTTATATGCCACCCATCTAAAGGTTGAGTGACTCTGGGTAGCCATTTGGGACCAAGATTTTTGTTAAGTGAGTGAGTCATGCCTGATTTTATGACCTCTTTTGTCAGGATTGTTAAGCAAATCATTGCAATAAATGAATCACGTCAGCATTAAACGACCCGGGCTTTCCCCACAGACTTTGCTTGTTGGTAGCCGGTTGGGATGGTCACAAGTGGGGATCACATGACCCTAGAATGTGCAAATATGTACCAGTTGCACAAATGTGTGCCAAGCTCCCAAATTTTGATCACATGACCAGGGGGATGCTGTGAGGACTGGTTGTGAGTCACTTTTTTTCTTCAATGCCATTGTAACTTTGAATGGTTGCTAAATGAAAAGTTGTAAGTTGAGGACGACCTATATATTTATCTTGGGCCCATATTGCAATACTATCCAAATTAAGACACAGCCACCCCTGGCAGTGTATAAAAAAACTCCAACCCTTCAATAACAGCAAAAGAGCTAGTAAGCATGCACTTTTGCCTACAGCAGGGGTGTCAAACTCAAGGCCTGCGGGCCAAATTCGGCCTGCAGGGTGCTTAGACCTGGCCTGCAGGGCTGCCCTGGAAACAGCGATGGACCGACCCGCGGTGCCTTTGAAACGGAGCACGGGAGGGCCACATGCTGCCCTCCTGAACTCCATTTTGGCTGGCAGTGGGTTGCAGGAGGCCTTTGCAGTCTCCTGAGCTCTGTTTTCAGGCCACCACAAGCGCCTCAACACGAGTGACATCGAGCTGGCCACACCTACCCTGGCCACACCCACCCAGCTCCCAAGGTCAAACACCTGGTGCGGCCCTCAATGAGATCGAGTTTGACACCCCTGGCCTCCAGTGATTTTCTATATCTTTCTGCTTTGCATTGCTGTAGAGATTCTAGTGATGGAAAGAGTCCACAGTATTTAGTTGTATTTATCTGAATAAAATAATAATGGAGTTACAGCCTATTATCTATCGCTGGAGCTCATTATCTTAGGATTCAGTAACACTGTACATGCTGTATAATTGTCTAGAAAAATGGACCTGACCTTTGTTCAGAGTTTGATTTTAATGTTGTTGTTGCTTTTTTCGTTTCTTTGGATCAGCTGCATTAAAAATAAACCACTCGATGTGAAAACTGAGGGAAAGATTTCTGACTGAATTCATGGTTATTAAAAAAAAATCATCCACAGTATATATTGTGTATAACTTTTCAAATATTGCCAAAGATTATGTTCAATATATATATATAGCCATAAATCTTATAGGAAAGGAACCAGTACAGTTTGTAGATGAACTATCCAAATAACCTGAAGAGGGTATATAATCCACAGCCACATGATTTTCTGGTGTAAATAAGAATATATTTTATTTCCAAAAGTTTTCCTTTACTTAAAAGTAGCAAATGCTTGTTTGAAGGACAGCATGGAACTCTGTTTTTATGTTCATTTATGTCTCTCGTTTCATTCTGTAACTAGCAGCATGAATCATGTTCAACAGATGTAGGAGAGATCATAAATGGTTTCCTAATTGGTAGAGAGCTCTAATCTATATTCAGATGAGAGTTTTATGAACTTTGGTCTCAGTCGCTATATAATTTTGTTTATCATTCCTCCCCCCCCCTCCCCCCAATCTGAAGGATTGTTGCAAGATGCCTTGGGTAGAAAAACAATGTCTTCCAAGTGTTTTATATTTTATCAGCTCCCTGGAAAAGCCAGCATGGCTAATATGAAGGGATTATGAAAGTGACTATCCCAACCTCTGAAGGACAAAAGATTTTGCACCTGTTCTGTACTTTGCTGCACAATGCACTTGTCTGTTAAAACATCAACATACATCAGTGATAGTCTCAAAGATGCTTTTTTCAGGAGGCAACTGGACTTCCTTGTTTTTTCTTTCGAAGACATTTCACTTCCCCTCCAAGAAGCTTCTTCAGCTCTGACAGGATAGTGGGAAATGGAAGGATTTATATTCCTTGCAGACAGCTGATCATTTGCATCCTTTTAGAGGGTCGTTGAGGCACTTGGAGGTTTATCTGTGTCCTCAGGGTCACCTGAGTAGGGCTCCTGGTTCCTGTAGTCTGCATTTTTTTTCTCTGGAAATCCATCCCTACTCCCACACCATTCTAAGGGTGTCCATCCCAAATTGTATAGCTAAAAGTCTGTAGATATTCTCAGTCATTCAGGTCATGGTGGTCCCAAAGGTGCTTTTTCAGGAGACAACTGGGTTTTCTTGTTTTTTCCTTTGAAGGCGTTTCACTTCTCATCCAAGAAACTTCTTCAGCTCTGAGAGGATAGTGGAGAATTCGTCAGTGCTAGCATACATTTTGGGCTCAAAAATGTGTCAGAAATTCAGAATAGGCCCAACTTGTGGCACAGGCACACAAAGACATACTGACAAAAGAGAAACAATTGATAACAAAGTCAGTTTGGTCTAGTGGTTAAGGCACAGGCTAGAAAGCTGAGACCCTTGAATTCAAGTCCCGCCTTAGCCATGAAAGCCAGTGACTTTGGACCAGTCATTCTCTCTCAGCCCAATCTACCTCACAGGATTGTTGTTGTGTGGATAATGAAAGGAAGGTGCTGGATATGTTCACCACCTTGAGTTATTTGTAAAAAATTATAAAAGCAGGATGCAAACAAGCCAATAAATAGAGTCACTTTGGATGGGCAGCATATAAATGTAATAAATGCATTAAAAACTTGCGTAATTGTAAATATCTTTCCATTTGACTTAGTCTGAGAAAAAACAAGGACTATCCAAAGCAGCTGTGGGTTGTACAAGACCTGGGAATTTTGGAGAAAGCTCTTGTGTGACCTTGTAACCTCTGAGAAGAGCAGGAAAGCACATCCAACATTCTTGAATGCTTTTTGGAGGCTCCAGAGGCCATGCAAGACCAGGGCTTTCTCATGAGACTTCCAGAAGGTCCGTAGACTACATGAGAATACACCACATTCACATTCTTCAGGCATACTAATCAAAAATGACATGGCATATCACATGCGCCATGTGTGAATAGGTTCACGATCACCAACAAACTGATAGTTGAATGGCAGGAGAAAAGCACATGTGCACGATTTGAGTTACAATAAGATGGAGTTGGAACTCTATAATTGTTTTAAAATGACATGAGAATTTATATTTTTTTCTGAAACAATTTAAGCTATGTTAGTTTTCTGTTTGGTAATCTGTACTTTTAGACGATGCTAGTTTTGGAAGAAATATCCATCTGGGTTCAGTTCCAAGTGGGGAGAAAGACACTGGAAACATGGAGGCTGATTGGAAAGATGGTTTCTTAATGGATAGGAGCACATGGGTTTTAGGTCCTGGGCAGCTGAACACATGGAGGAGAGAGAGAGAGGGGTATTTATACCCTCTCTTGGGCCTTGCCCTTGAGCTTCCTGTCTCTGTGCAAGAAATGTATGCTATTGGTTGTCAGACTCCCAGGGGGCTATGCAGGGGTCATAGCTGAGATTGTCTGAGATAAGTTTGGTTGAATTTTGCCGGGTGATGTAATGTCCCCAGGTGATTTCGAAATGCAGTGAGCCCTGCTGCTAGACGGGTAGAGGGTTAATCCTATTATGTCCTGAGGGCCATGTCTTAATCCCATCACCCTGGAGCTGAAGTTCTAATTGTCTTGTAGATAGAGTGGCCCAGTCTTAATGTGCACCAAATATCTGCTGGGGGCAGGGAGCTTCAGGGAGATGCTCTTTGTCTTTAAAAACATGTTTCTCCTTTTCTCATCCAGGGAAATATAACCTTCTGCCTTTTTAATATTTCCTAGAATATTTCATTCTTCTAGGAGAGCGGTGGTTGCTAACTTTCTACACTAGCTAGGAGGGGGTTTTTTTTCCCCCAGAAACAAATCAAAATGCAAGCAAATCATTTTGTGATCTTTCTTCCTTTGTCTTGAGGTGTAGATTTTATTTCCTGCTCTTGCCTAGCTGGGTTATTTTACGTTTGTTCTTCTCTACCTTTATATAGGAGAAAAATTGTTTAACACATCAAAGTAGTATAACAAGATGCAAGTATTATCCCTCATCTTCCTGTCTGCAGTATGCATTCATACAATTTAGCTGCATCTTGTCTTTTTCCTCCATATGGCGTTATCGCAAAGTTATCATGAGAGTGAAATAAAACACACCATAAGTAGCAAACTGACCCCACCAATTATTGGATAATGGGGCCAGAATGAGCTTTGAATGCTCGTCATATTTGTCAGGCTGTATCGGGATAATTATGGTATAATTGGGCATCATATCTGAGACTTTCAACTTACAATATAAGATGGATGGTACATTCAAAGAGATGTGAAATTATAACCACCCTTGTTCTTAGGACTATGTGTACCATACTTAGCTATAGCTATACTTAGCTATACTTAAAATGCAGCCCAATAAAAATTACACGTCCCTGTACTTCGTTGCTTGTTGAAGTGTTGCACACTTCTGTCTTCACAGTTTTCCTGATCAATTATTTGACTAGATTAGAAAAAACAAAGCTTTGACTTCATGGGCACATATGATGTAGAAGCTCCTTTTTTTAATATATATTTGGAACCCAGTACCCATTTCATGAACATGCTGTCTTGCCTTTTCAGATAGAAGAATCACCAAAACCCCCCCAAACTGTAGTGAAAGCTTTAAAAAGGCTCAATGCCGATAAAACAAATAAATGCCGATAAAACAAATAAAAATCCCCAGAAAAATGGAAAATCCCATAGCAACCTCATGTGTGATGTGGTCCCACTCACTTTGCAGTATCACTCATACATTTCCCCCACCCAACTCCAAACTTTAAATGTGGTTCTCAGCTTACCAGAAGGGAGTTTGCATTTGATCTTCTATCTGACAGCTAAGATATATATTAGACAGAGAGACAATTCATTGCCGCCCACTCAGTGAGAAAGTGCAATATTCTGACTACCTGCTCCAAAAGGAATATTTTTTTTGAGGCTGAGAAGTATGATTCCATGCATCGTTTTTTTCTGTCTTATTTTATCTCTAAAAGAAAGTAAAAAGTAAAACCAATATCGAGAGTTTCAAACATCACAAGGTTTTTGGAAGCCATTTTGAATCTCAAAATACGTTTCTGGAAGTTTGGGTAGATATTCCTATGCTCCAGTTGGTTTCCCTTGTAGATATTTTCTGTCCTGTGAATTGTATGGTATAGCAACCCAAAGGTAGAACTGGGTCTTAGGAAGACCTTATGAAATCTCCCTAAGCTATTTTAGGTTGACTGTTCCTTCTTAACCTTGTTTTATGTGGCATGAAAAGAAAAGTCTTAATATTGTTGAGGTTCTTCTGTGATCTCTGCCTGAAAAATTATAAACTAAAACATGTTAGTGTTTTCCTTGGGTTGTCTTTCTGACTTCTTTTGACCAAGCAGATTTTAAAAAATCAATGTTATAAACTTTCTATCCTTTCCATTGATAAAACCATTCTCAGTACTCACTTCTGTATGTATGTGCATACATGGGAGCAGGTAGATCATAAATTCAGCATCATTAATTCGTTACAAATGCCAAGGACAAATTACATTCTGCACATCTTGCCACATAAAGGTAGTACAGGTAGTCCTCAGCTTATGACCATAATTGAACACATACCCGTGTTTCCCTGAAAATAGGACCAGGTCTTATATTTTGGGGGGCTCCAAAGCACTAGGGCTTATTTTGGGGGATGTCTTTTTTCCCCATGTACGGGAAGCCCACTTCTGTTTGCTCATGGCCACAATGGAAAAGAGGCTATATGGTGCATCAGTGGCACCACTGCAAGGCAGGGGGTGGAGCTATCCCACACTCCCCCACATCAGCTTACCTCAGGGCCCCGCAGCCAGACCATCCACCCCCTGACACCTGCCTCGCCTCGTGACGGTGACTCCAACAGCCTCATCCAGCAGGACCCCGCGTGGCCACCAGCCCACTTCTTCTGCTTGCTCGCAGCCGCAATGGAGCAGGCAAGCCAAGAGATAGTGGGATGGAGTGGGTGACAGGCTCGTTTTCTCTGCTTTCCTGCCTAAAACCACAGATATACAGTTTCAAGACTGGTTTCATCATGAAAGTTCACTGAATGATATTGGGTGGTGAATTATCTTTCAGTCCTACCTACCTATCTCTCATTAGTGTCTTTTGGACTAAAAGTATAGCAACAATACAATATATACCATCTTAAATTTCTGGAGGGAGGGGCAGCATATAAATCTGCTGCATGAATCCACAGATCAAATTTCCTTAACCAGGTACGTTTTGGCCATGACCCATCTGGAAAGCACCAAATACCCTCTCTCTGAGCTCCCTCTTTACTGAAGAAGCCAGCAAAAGAAGCATAAATGATAATGATGTTATAGTATTCCTTTCCCCAAGAAATTGAATGTTTGAGAAGATAGAGAGATCTACCTTCCTTTGTTGTTGTCGAGTCCCGGCGTTTTGCCGGAGCTCGCCAACGGGACAACGGGGCCAAACGTATCCTGTTTTTTAACTACCATTTCTCCTTCAGTTTGATTTCAGTGAAATCCTTATGGTTTGGACTGCATTTATTTAGTTAGGAGAAGTGACTATCCTTGCCTTTCATCCTCAACTCTCCAATGGGCTACAGCTTCCCTTGCTTCCTAAAGATTAATTCAATCCAGTGAGAAGACATTGTGAATTCCTCCCATAGATAATTCTGGTATCTCATGTTACTGCTAATGCTGTGTAAAGAAACGTAGAGCTGAGATTAGGGGACATGTAAGAAAGCCATTAAGGCTTCTTTCAAGCTTTCAAGACTGAAGTCAACCCTTTGAAACAAGCCAAGTCAAGAAACTGGGAAAGGAAAGATTGTAATAAGGGAAAGTGAAGGAATCTTGAAGTCCTGTCCAAGTTCTTCTGAAAGATCATGCAAGGAATGAAGCTTCCAAGGAAGGAATCTGTGGTGACTTTTCTAGGGAGAACTGCTATGTCAGCAGCGATGAGGTGCATTCCAAGGGCCTCAACAGAATGGCCAAGTATCCATTGACTTGGAAAGGCAGGAGTTTAAAAAGCCTTTAAGCCCAAGTGGATGGGCCTATAGAAGACTTTTAATTTGGAAATTGTGGTGGACAGCTCTTTTGTGTGCATCTGACTGGCTTCATTCTTGGTTGCAAGAAAGAAATTAATCTTGCCCAGCTGTGTCTGTGAGCCTTTTGCCAAGTAAGCCTTTTCTTGAATAAGGAGATGAATGTCTGGAGAGGCAAGATTTACAGCCATGCTGATGTGAAACTGACAACTATATTCCCAAAACATAAGAGGTCATCAGGTAGGAGAAATCTGTTATAATCACTTAGCTGGTAATAAGCTGCATTGAATGCAGTGTGAACTTTCTGTGATTCACTTATGAGTACAGTAACAAAATTATTTGCATTCATTATTGAAATAAGACCAATTGTGCTATAGAGTAGATTGGGGAAATGGAAGCTGAGGGAAGAGAGTGACTTGCCTAAATCCACCTAATGTGTTTTTACCTGGGATGAGATTTAAACTCACTCCCTAGCTGATGTGCTTTATTGCTCGTGGTCTATCTCCTTTAATAACATCCATACATTCTTTTTTTACATTTAGATTCTAAATTAAGTGAGTTACAGTATACTGTGTAATTATTAGTGTCACTTTTAATAATGAAAACCCTCTTTTTTTATTACCCTTATTTAATAATTCAGCTTTAGTCATATAAAAGTTTTCTTGCCGAGTTCATTAGATTTCAAGGACGATTGCCAAGAGCCAATACACTGGGCCACATTGAGTAAATTAAAAGTCACTCTAGATTTCTTTATTTTTTTATATACTGTAGTAATGAAGGTCATGATGCACGTGGGTTTTCTGGAGTTGGGGCTTTTAATACAGTTGATAGCACCTATAGGGCATAAATGTTATTAGATTTTATTGATAAAGATGTAGGCTAAAAACTGAGAGAGGTATCATGGGTGTTAAGGTGCTTGTGTATATCCATCCCTCTGTTCCCTCTCACGGTAAGCAAAGTTATGCAAAACAGAGAAAATGAGTAGGAAGTACCGGTCTCTGCCATCTTTAATCAACTGAGGCTTTCACATAATACTTTTAATGAGACATAAATAAGTAAACAAGATTACAAACGGTTGCCCTGTCATTTTGCACTTCAAATAATTCAACTAAGCTTTTAAAACTTATTTTTCAGAAGTGACTATTAGGTTAACTACAGATAGATAATCAGATAAACAGACACAACAGATAAGCAGTTCCTTTTCCATAAAATGTTTTATAGAGTTCTTGGTGCTCTCAGAGCTGGGTTTTTTCGCTTGCAGATGTTTCATTATCCAACTAGGTAACATCATCAGTTGCCCTAGATGGGTAATGAAATGTATCGAGGCAAACAACCCAGCTCAGAGAGCATCGAGAACTGTTCTCTTCAGTGAGAAACTTTATTGCCCATGTAAAGAAATGTAAAGTCTATTTGATTTAAGCTCAGAAAGCAGCAGAAGCAACTGGGAGCAGTTTTTATGTAAAAATCATGATTTGAAAGACTTTGCCAAACTGCCCCTCCCAAGAGAAGTTTGTTGTGGGCTCATTAAAAAAAATAGGAAAGAGATAGCACATTGAAAGAATCAGAGGTGGTATTCAGCAGGTTCTGACCAGTTCTGGAGAACCAGTAGCGGAATTTTTGAGTAGTTCGGAGAACCGGCAAATACCACCTCTGACTGGTCCTGCCCCCATCTATTCTCTGCCTCCCGAGTCCTAGCTGATCAACTGGGTCTTCTTTTGTTACCCTGCACAGGAGAACAGAGCTGGAAAGCAAGTTAGTGGGGTGGGGAGGGAATGGCATTTTACAGTATCCTTCCCCAGTCATGCCTATCAAGCCATGCCACACCGACCAAGCTAAGTCCATAGAACCAGTAGTAAAAAATTTTGAATCCCATCACTGGACAGAATCCTCCTATACTCTTAACCTGTTTCCTTAAAATTCAGTTATGAGCTGATCTATAACATCTGCTTTATACTTTGGCTCAGATTTATTTCACTTGATTACTGACCTCAACTTTGCCCTTTACTTTTGCCTTTGAATGAAATCTCATTAGAGATCTGCAAGTTTAGGAAAAATGGATGTATGAAAGAAATAGAGAAAGTCAGCTTGTGATGTTGTTATTATTATTATTATTTTTTGGCGACTATGGTTAAGAGAATAAGGTAGCAAATAAGAAAAGACTTTCAGTTATGTCCATAGCGAAACTTCCTGTCAAGTGCAAAGAATCAGGACCTCGAGTTAAGTTCCAATTAAGTTGATTTATTGCTGGTGCCTACACACAAGAATCTAATCAACTAACAGTCAGCACTAACTTGGTGCCAGATAAGAGTTAATGGAATTTAAGAAGGGCTGGACTTGGACTTATGGGAACGTAACAACTCCAGGCTGAGTCCTCTCTTGACTCCACCCTTAGGCTCTGTCTTTCCTTCTCCTGTATTACAGAATTGCAGATACAGACTCAGTGGATAAACAAGGAAGGTTCACATATCATGTTAAGGTACAGTTTTCATGAATTCTATTATATGGACCAGGGTCTTTTCAGCTCAAAGGCCTTCAGCTCAACTTCAACCTGTTCTACTTTTTTGATCATAGTGATGGCCTAATGTTCTCTCTGGATCACACCTATCAAGGCTTCTGGTTGGTAGATTCCCAGGCTTCTTTATCCTTCCTACTCATGCCAGACCAGTGAGGACATGCCGTGTACCTGGTTAAAAAATGGTCCCCATGTTACTGTTCCATCAGCAAAGTTTGTGGACAATAAGAAAAGGAAAGTTTTATCATCATTTCTGTCACTTGGGCTATAAGGGAAACTGGCATGACTTCACCTAGTTACCCTTCCCTCTCAATCCTGGGGTATAGTATAGGGCCTAAAAAATAGCAGATAGTATAGGCCTGGGGGGGCCTATACTATCAACCTGGGGGGTCGCGACCAGTGGTGAAATTCAAATTTTTTTACTACCGGTTCTGTGGCCGTGGCTTGTTTGGTGGGTGTGGCTTGGCAGCCA
>JAOYMU010000098.1:124929508-124942742 GCA_025802295.1 Psammodynastes pulverulentus | reverse complement strand
TAAAAAAATATGGCACTTCTCAAGCCCCTTAATGACAGTGTGGTGGCGGCAGATTGGGATGGACTTTGTAACTTCATCAGGAAACATGAATATTTATGGCTGGTGTGTTGGTCACCTCTGGGCCCCTATGAAAAGTAATAGCAAATTGGACTTGATTTTTTTTTAATTTTCAGAACTACGTTGCATAGAATTACAAAGGTTTTCCTGCTTTGAATTGAATGCTTGCAATATTTCCCATGTTAATAGCTGCTGCAGAGATGTTACGACACCCTTATGTAGAGTGTTTTGTTAATTTTTTGGCATCTGGGCTCAGTGAGAATGGTTCTGAATTCTTTGCCCAAAATAAAAAGTAGCTCCATAGAATTATATCCTATCGAGAGCAAAGATTGCAACCCAACTTTTGGCATTGTAGAAATAAATGGATAAATAATATGGGGTAAATACATCAAAAAATATTTTTAATGGTTTATGCATTAGCATTATACCTAAAAATATCATCAGTGCCTTATCCAGCACTGGATATTTATTATGATTTAATTATGTATAAACCTAGATAGTCCTTTCTTGCTTAGTGGCATTGGCTTGTAAACCTGCAAGGTACACGTATGAATGGAGTATCTGTAACTCTCCAGATATTGTTGAACTACAATTCCCAGGATCCTCTTCATTGACCATGTTGTCTGGAGTTGGTGAGAACTATAGTTCAGAGCATCAGAAAAGCCAGTGGTTTTGAAACTCTTGCTGTAAGGACATACTCCATTGCTTGCCTTCTTGCTTAAGCTTCCCTTCAGTTCCTGATCTGGTGCTTCCTGCTTTCCATTCTGCCATTCTCTAAAAATCTGCTAAGGTCCATCGTTAGAACAAAGCATTGTGCTTCTGCAGTGGTATGTGAGAATGGCCATGGGAGGAAGGAGGAATAGCTGCAGCTTTGAACAATGGTCTGATAAAGTTTGAGTCTGAAAGAGGAAGATCAAGAAGGTGGATGGACTCTGTTACAGGGGTGATGGATGTATCATTGGAAGACCTAAAGGACTTGGCTAGGGGCAGGTAGTTATGGATAAAATCTACCTAGGCTGTCATTAAGAATCAAACCCTCTTGATGCCACATAATTAATCAATCAGTGAAAGCAAGTCCATTTGAATTTTTTTTTATTTTTCATATTTGTATTTTATGCTTCCTCCAAAGATGTGGGATAGATTTATTTAAACTATTGCACTTTAATTTTTCCTCAATAAAAGCTTGAGTAGACAGACAGCAGTGTAGAAAAGAGCATATATCAAACACTACCAAAGGGTTAATGTGACATCCCACTTGATGAGAGTGCACAGATTAAGATATATGTCAGGAAAAATGTTAATTAAAACAAATAATAAAAGCAAAATTGTGATAGGCAACTTTACTCTATGACAGGGGTGTCAAACTCAAGGCCCACAGGCCAGATCCAGCCTGTGGGGTGTTTAGATCTGGCCCACAGGGCCGCCCTGGAAACAGTGAGGGACTGTGGTGCCTCTGCCAGCAAAACTGGAGCTCATGAGGGCTGCATGCGAGTTCCATACATTTTCGCTGGCAGAGTTGCAGGAGACCATTGCAGCCGAAAACGGAGCTTGGGAGGCCATTTTTGCTGACATAGTACTCGGGCTGCCACAGGCGCCCCAACACGAGTGATATCAAACTGGCCACGCCCAACCCAGCCATGTCCACCCTGGTCCCCCGAGGTCAAACACAATCCTGATGTGGCCCTCAATGAAATGGAGTTTGACACCCTTGCTCTATGATAATGACCCCGATTTCCTCAATTTAAGTCTCGCTTAATTTCCTGAATTGTCTGTCCAAAGTAAAACTCATGACTTGAATTGTAAAATGCCTGGGCAAAGTCACTTTGATTCACATTCTCTATGTGTGGAGCATTAAGTAGCTGGCTAATTCTATTCAGTACAAAGCTATTTCTTAAGGTCTGATCCAAGCAAAACACTTTTGTGTGGTTAAAATTATTGACCCCTCTGGATAATTGCTGTGAGGCTATGAAGTTAGCAATCATAAGTACATTGCACACCGTTTCCAATATAATTGTACAACTCAGCCTGAAAGAGCCACCTGTTCATTGTATATATTTCATTTCATTTGAGAATTTCTAGATGAGGATTCCGTAAAAAAGATGTTCGCAGTAGGACTCATTAAAAGACTTTTCTCCCCTTTAAAATAGTACTGACCCCATTATTATAGCAAAATTATTAGCCAGGAGGTGTTCTTATGCATCTATTGATGGCCCTGGACTAGATGGCTCTGTAGAACGATTCATTCCCTGAGCTACTGTTTATGTCACCATGAATTGGATGGCAGTGAGAATTCTTTCAAAATCTCGGCATATGTCAAAATGGAATCAATCTGTCTTGAGTAATGTTTGTAGGAGAGCTGTAGTGCGATTCAACAGGTTCGCACCTATTCGCAAGAACCGGTTGTTAACTTTCCAAGCAGTTCGGAGAACCGGTTGTTGGAAGAAATCTCCTTTTGTCTTTTTCCACTTTACAGGGCTAATCCTGGAAGGAAGGCAGGAAGGAAACATTATGGTGTTGTTTCTAGCCTAATCTTTATTACCCTGCTTACAGAAACTGCCTCTTGGTTAACTCATATAACAGCTAAAGGTTCTTGGCAGTGCGCCCAGACTTACTGTCGCCTGAGCTCTAACCAGTCACATGATCACCCAGCCACACCTACCCAGCTGGTCATTAGGGCAGAGAACCAGTTGTTAAGTTATTTTAATCCCACCACTGTAGGAGAGTTTATGATGTCAAAACTATCTTTAGTGAAGTCAAAATTATGAATCCGTTCAGAGGTCTGGCCCAAGATTTAAACTCCAGTTTTGACTGGAGCCAACTTTACAAATCATGATTCATTAACCGAATTTAACCAGCATTTGCTATTATCCTGTCCTGCTGGTCAGTGAACACAAGCTGTTGTAAAATAGCAATATTTCTTCAGAAAGCTTGCAGATGGTAGGCAACCTATACTGACTTTCAGCGGGCTGAGTAAGATTATGATTGTTTACCCCACTGGTGCTTTTTCAGGAGGCAACTGAACTTCCTTGTTTTTTTTTCTTTTGGAGACATTTCGCTTCTCATCCAAGAAGCTTCTTCAGGATAGTGGGGAATGGAAGGATTTATATTCCTTGCAGACCACTGGTCATTTGCCTCATTTTAGAGGATCCTTCCATTCCCCACTGTCCTGTCAGAGCTAAAGAAGCTTCTTGAATGAGAAGCGAAACGTCTTCGAAAGAAACAACAAGAAAGTCCAGTTGCCTCTTGAAAAGACACCTTTGGGACAATCGTGACCTGGATGACTGAGAATCTCTACAGACTTCTATAACGATTGTTTTTCTTAGCTCTGAGTTGCTAACAAAAAGAGTAATTCACACAATCCACAACTTTTCCAGTGATATCTTTAATGTAGCACTCAGCAAAGCCGGAATCCCGGTTAAAGACAGCACTGAGTTTGTTTGCCAATCAGTGCTATTTAACCACTCCCACCAATCCTGTGATGAGCGCATGCGCGGCACACCCAGCCCTAATCACCTGTGCACCTCACCCACCTAAACCCTCTCATTAATAGATCTACATAATAACACACACCCCCCAAGCTCCATTCCCAGCCGCCGGCGGTGTAACCAGATCTGCTTCAGGTTTGTGTATTCATTTGTGTATTCATTGACAAAGCTGGTCACATGCTTGCTATGCATGGGCTGCTCTAGACACCACCCCAGAAGATGTTACGATGGAGTAAAGTCCAGTTGTCTGTTCAGGCATCGGCCCGGGGCAGCCAGGAGTTCCATCAGTGTCCACCCCTCACTTGGAAATGTCGGCTCCATGGATTCTCCAGGATCGGAGCTGACAGTTTTATTTTAAGCTTGTTCCTCCTTTAGAGTCTGTTGGAAGCTAAAACTGTGCCTGTAGTGACAAATGCCATGCACTTCTCTCCAGCTTGTCTATGCACTAAGTGGCAAACAATACAGACTTTTAAAAAAAAACCCACCTCTCTTCTAGTGTAACCAATCTAAAACAAATGGTCACACAACACTCTGAAGGTGACAGAACTGACTTAAATGTCTTGCTGAGAAATAGCGAGGTGATGCTTTCCAGCTCTCGCTTCAAGCAAAGGTGATGAAGAATGAAATAGTTGGTCAGCTGAATGGTGTGAACTGCTGTCACGAAAAATTAAATAACTGGAAGTCGGGATCCATGAGTGGTGTTGTTGCAGCTTGGATGTCCTGGGTTTAAATCTCTGCATTGAAATAGCTGTCGCCATAGATGATCTCACAAACAGCCCTCCGTGAGTGATGATCATACCCTGACAAAGCTCTTTGGCCCTATTTTGTTTGCGCCCACTGTTCCTGGAAAAAAATGGTGCCGTGTACACGGAGATTTGAAGAGTGAGCAGACTTCCAGTTAGCTCCATTTTAATCATCTCCTTTCTCGTCCGTTCAGTTGTTCCGGGATATCAGGGTATCCAGCATTTCATGCTCTGTTTCAGCTTACCCAAGAAGTAGCCTCTTAATTAGGAGCAGAATGCATTTGTGTGAACGAGAGAGAGGGGGAGAGAGAGAGAGAGAGAGAGAGAGAGAGAGAGAGAGAGAGGATGTCTCTCAATAACCTGTTAACCCAAGGTTTATTCATTTATTTATTTATTTCTCTGATCGGTTGGGTCTGTTCAACCCATTGAACTGTACATCCATTACGCTGCTTGTATTCACAAAATACACTGAGTCACACATTAGCTAATCGCATTTTAGTGTCGCTGCAGGTCAGAATTGAGTTGCAAAACAGAGGCTCATAAATCATACATGAAATTAATTATCAGCCTTATTCCTCTTGGTTTTCAGCATTCTCATGTGACATTTTGGCACTTGGCCACGATTTGATTTCATCAGATCAATGCAAAAAGCCCTTTGCTGACGCCTAGCGTTTGTCAATATTTTTGCAGCCCTGATATGGCACACTTAAAACATTATAGCTTGCAAAAATCTTGACTTAGAGGACAACATTTTATTTAGAGTGTGCATGGGTTATGCATGTAGCACTTGTCAAGAACACCATAAAAGATGTGTGTCTTTTCTTGGGCTTATGTTTCCAAGAAAAAAAAACAAGCTTTAAAGTGCTCCTTATTGCATGATCACAAGTGTTCTGTATCACATTTTGCCCTTTATCATTGCATCTCTGCATACTCCTACTAATTATCAAAGTTCACACAATGGCCCTTGGAGAACAGTCTAGTTCCTACCTAGGATTTAGTTCTTGTTTGGTTGCTTTATGTTATCTACATAATATGCCCTTTTGGCTCAGTCGTTAAAGTGCAGTATTGCAGGTTACCTCTGCCCACAGCCTGGAGTTCGATACTGATGGGGCTCAAGGTTGACTTGGCCTTCCATTCTTCCAAGGACCCATATTGTTGGAGGCAAAATACAAATAATGCTTACATTGCAAACACCCAGAGAATGCTGCAAAGCACTATGGGGCAGTATATGAGCCTAAATGCTGTTGCTATTGCTATGTTGTGGTAGTCATGTTATATGGGAGTCTAAGAGTTATGGTTTATCTAGATCAGGGGCATCAAACCCAATCATATTGTGATGCATATCGGGCCATATCATGACATATCGGGATTTTTTTTTCCTTTGTGGAGCTGGGGTGGGCGTGGCCTACATGGGCCGTATGTGGCCCAAGGGCCGCCAGTTTGACAGGCCTGATGGAACCCATAGGAGAAGACACCCATCTGTTGTTGGAACTGAAAACAATATTCTGTGGTGAATCCCACATACTGTAATTTTAATACTTAAAAGGCCTTATCGAAAATAAAGGTGAAAGCTATGAAGAGATCACAACAAACTTCAGTGATTTTTAGAAACCCCAAAATATACATTTTCTTTCTCTTCTCAGGGTAAGTCAGGAATGATTCTTAAAATTACTAAGAAGGTGAAAACCTAAGTCTTTATAGATCTCAAAACAATGTTTAAATTTGATCTGGCAAGCAGAATAACCCCAACTGGTATAAGATTTATTGATTCAGGACTGACATATAGTAGTAAAACCACACCTTCCAGATTAAGTAATAAGAAAAAAACACAACTCCTTTAGTGCCATAAAGTTTAATTTCCTTGAGTCTCTACTCCTGGGAAGTACTGATAAGCATTTAACTATTTATTCTTTATTAGTGTCACTTCCTGTTAATGTTATTGATGATACTATCAACACAACATCTTATACCTGAGAATATTTCACTGACTGAAACATTTGGTCAACTCTACAAGCAAGGCCTACATTTAGGGCAGGAATTAATAAGACAGTGTCCACAGCCCTCAATATGTGTAGGACTCCAGCTGTCAAAAGGCTCAAGCTGCATGCTCTGTGGCCAGAGATTATATCAGATATAGTGTAATATGGAGGCACCCGGTTGCCCATCCTGCTAGGCAATTATGACATGATCTTTATATTTTAAATTATAATTTAAATGAAGAATGTTGAAACTCTGAGACAGACGCTTAGTTAGGTCCCTTGGCGCTTCCCTATCCCAGAAAAGAAAATTACCTTTTGATAAAGTAAACCAATATTCCTTACATCATCTTTTTCTTCAGACAAAATATACCATAAATTGATATGGGACTTTAGATGGTGTATAGACAGAGTATCGCTCTTTCCCATTGTCCTACTAGTGTCAAAATTATTTTTGTAATTTGCTTTTCTGTTCTCTTTCTCCGGCATTGAAACATTTTTATCCAATTTCCTTAAAAAAAATTTCTCCAAGTTCCTCAAATAATTGGATTCAAGTTGGCTTCTGCCCAATCTCGTCCTCCTTTTCTTTCTGGAAAGGGAAGACCGAAACATCTTGTCTCTGGAGGAACTGATTTTAGTTTTTCATCATACGAATTTGCATGTAGAGACATGTGCAAAATTCCTCCAGCTAATATGATCAGCTTACAGCACCAAATCTCACTCTGATCCCTCTTATCTACACTTGAACTGAGCACCACCTCACATTTGCAAGTTCACACAGAAAGTACAAAGAATATTTTTCCTTGACAAACAGCCAGTAACCCTATAAATGCCAAGCACAACTGAATTATTCATAAGGAGTAACATTAAATATTTGCATATCCCTTTCTGTTGTCTGATAGTATTCAGAATGTATAAATTTTGCGACTTTAAAATGTGCACGCTGTTTGTATTTTCCTTCTGTTACCGTGATTTATTGATCAGCATATTAAATGGCATACCTCCCTACCAAATTGGAATAAACCAATTTTGCAAGTCCAAAATAGGCTGATTTTGCTATTACTACGGTATATCAGGTAAATGACTTTTATGCAAAAATAAATTTGAAAACCTTGGCTTATAAGAACAAAATAACCTGTTTAATCTATCCCCCATAGTAACTTGTCCTGGAGGGCTTATGCTATGGGACAATATGGGGAGAATAAAATCAATCTAAATCCCTTAGGTCCGTGATGGCGAACCTATGGCACATGTGACGGGGGGGCACGCAGAGCCCCCTCTGTGGGCAGGCGCACCCTCACCAGCTGGTCTTCACGGGCATCGGAGCACTGGAAAATGGCTCAAAAAATGCCCAGAGGACAGGCCCGTTTGGGCCATTTTTCAGGCCATTTTCTGGGCCATTTTCAAGCAGTTTTTTGGCCTTTCTTGGGCCAAAAACAGCCCAAAAATGGCCTGAAAAGAGCCAGAAAAATGGCCCAAAACCAGTCATGCACGAACTGGCCAGCTGGCCTTCAGGTTTCCAGTGCTGCAGCACGTACACTTGTACACGCATGCACACACATTCCAGTTTGGGCACTCCATGCCGAAAAGGTTCGCCATCACTGCCTTAGGTATTCTCCATGAATTGTCCTGAATTTAAAAAAAAAAAAATACTTAATTCTATTCTATACTAAAACAGATTTTAGCAACCAGGGCCAGAGGTTATCATGATCAAGATAATCAAAGACTTTTCTATAATCAATGAAGCACACATATTGATTTTTTGGGGAAGGGTGGGGTTGAATTGTAGGGGCTTCCAAACCACATGAGTGTATCTGGGAAACATACGATGATTGTGTTATCCTTCTCCTCTTCCATTATTCTGTTTCAGCATCTCGTGATTTAAAATAATAACTGTTGTTTACAGAAGCATATTTCTTTTATTGTCACTAAAGCTTTGGGAGTAGGCCCGCTGTTGCAAGCTTTACGACATTTCCCCGAAAAGTCCCCCAGAGGTTCTCTTGACATCAGGTTTTTTTTTAAATCTGGCACAGATGCCTGATTGCCTCCCCAAAGCTGCCTGATTGCCCTCACATGGTTTGTTGTCATCTATAGGGATTTGCCTTTATGTGCTACCTTTAATTGTAACCCTAGCCTTCTTTAATGACGAATTGTAATTGAACACCTACAAAGTGGTGCTGGCTGTAATCTGCATCTGGGATATTTCTCAAATCTACCGTTGAATCTTCTCTACCTTTCTCTTGTTTTAAAATGCATTTTGCCTCCAACCGGAGCGTTGCCAAATTGCTAAAGACATTGTGTTGCTCGTTGTGGTTGTTTTGGTGTTGTGATACTTCCTCTGTGGATTTAGAATTGTCTGGAATATCTTTTTTCCTTCATGTGCCTTCCTTTATAGAATTGCTTTGATTATCAGACTGAGTACTATTTCTCGTCTGTACGGGTAGTCCTCCTCTTATGAGGAGGTTACTCAGTGACGGTTCGAAGTTACAACAGACCTTAATGCTTAATGACCCTCACAAAAAAAAGATTGTAAAATTGGGAACAGTCACGTGCTGCGACCCACTTAACAACCAGCGCATGACTTAAAATCGTAATTCCAGGCTCAATTATGGTCTAAATCAAGGACTATCTGTATCTTCTTTCTCCAAATTGTTGTCATCCAGATCTGTTAGATTTCAACTTTTGTTTTGCTCAGCCAGTAGAAGTCCAAAACTTGGAGGACACCCCAATGGGGGGAAAAGGTCTTCGTGATGCCTGTCGCAGTAGTTAATAACTTGCATAATGGTAATGTGCTTCAGAAAATAAAGCTGAAATAGTAAGGACGTACAGCATCTCCAAGTTTGTCCATTTTCTCCTTCTAAAGTGTGTTGGCCATATCAGTATGAATCTATAAGATGCAACAGAATTGCACCAGATATGTGCCTGAATTTCATGACCTACTCTAAGTTAGGGGTCCCCAACCTCCGGTCCATGGACCGGCACCGGGTCACAGAAACCAGTCCGTGCAAACAAGTGAAGTCCTCTCCGCGGGATGCAGCAAGCACAGGAAACCATGCCCTCTCCGGTCCGTGGAAAAACCTCTCCTCACAGAACCGGTCCCTGGAGCCCAAAAGGCCGGGAGCCGCTGGTCTAAGTGAATCCTCCCCTAATGAACTTCAGAGGACAAAAGAACTGCTTTCCCGCTCCCTCCCCTTTTTAGACAGTTGTCACGGCAATCAATGATCATTATTCTTATTTTTCTCTCAGATTTGTTTCCATTACCATCTGTTTCCATCTATCTCAGTCTAGAAACCGTTACATCCTGCACAAAGGAAGAAAGCAGAGCCAGTGATGCCGAACAGTCCTGAAAACAAACAAGAAACACAGGCTATATAGAGAGGCTTTAAATAAAGTAAAATGCATACAGGTAGTCCTCAACTTACAACAGTCCGTTTAGTGACCTTTCAAAGTTACAACAGCACTGAAAAAATGTGATTTATGTGACCTATGGTCACACTTATGACCATAGATCACATTATCAAAATTCAGATGCTTGGTAATGAGCTCATATTTATGAGGATTGCAGTGTTTGGGGCTCATGTGATCCCCTTTTGCCACCTTCTGACAAGCAAAGTCAATGGGGAAGCCAGATTCGCTTAACAACCGAGTTACTATCTTACCAACTGCATTGATTCACTTAAAAACTGTGACAAGAATGGTGGTAAAATGGGGCAAGCTCACTTAACGAATGTCTCACCTAGCAATTGAAATTTGGAGCTAATTTGTGGTCATAAGCCAAGGACTTCCTGTGTAGGCATTCAACCCACAACAATAAGCAGATCTAGAAACAATATTCATGGATACTGTAAGGTGGGCAGTGCTGGGATGGTATTGAGGTCCTGAAGCAGTGCAGAGTTGAAAGAACCAAAAAGAAAGGAGAGAAAAGGGAAGTGACTCCACCTCCATATATAGGTTTTTGAATAGGTTATATACTGTACATCTAACCTATACAGACAGACATCTATGGGGATTCTCAGTCATCCAGGTCATGGTAGTCCCAAAGGTAATTTTTTCAAGAGGCAACCGGACTTTCTGGTTTTTCTTTGAAGGTGTTTCCCTTCTCATCCAAGAAGCTTCTTCAGGTCTGACTGGATGGTGGGGAATGGAAGGATTTATATTCCTTGCACACAGTTGGTCATTTGTAGATTGGAGTTAGATGATGTCATATCCCTCTCTCTCTGTTGAAAGAGGGCTGTTCAATTTTGACAAAGATGGCCTCTTTAACCCCCTTTTCAAACCAGCGATCCTCTCTGTCCAAAATATGGACTTTGTTGTCTTCAGAAGAGTGGCCGGTGTCTTTTAAATGCAGATGGACTGCTGAATCTAGTCCTGATGTGTTTGTTCTCCTTTGTTGTGCCATGCGCTTATGAAGTGTGTGTGTGTGTGTGTGTGTGTGTTAGTCATATAGTCATCATTTCACAAACACATGAGTCCAGTATCTAGCTAATTACATCCCAGTGAATGCTATCTCTTTAATGGATAGTCTCAAAACATCAGCATTTTCCTCCACTGACAGTTTCTATTTGTATTGTACTGTCTGTCAAACAGATGCTTATCACACTGCAGAACCTCTACATTTGACTCAAAAATTCTTCAACCTTTAAGGTTACATTCCCTTGGTTCTATTAATATTCAAATATATATCAGGGAGGGGAAAACAGGAAACCCAAAAGACTTTTCAAATATATCTTCTATCTGCTTTCTTTTTGTTTCTCTTTTAAATTTTAGTGTCTAGCACTAGGAATTAGCTGTAGAATATCTTCTATGGTATGTGTGATTGCAGCCTGAATTAAATATAGTATCCCCTATACAACGTGTGATAGCAATGTGAGACATCCTTGTATGAGATCGAAAACCACTGGTGGAGAATATCACCTAAGGTTCTTCCAAGTAGAACATGACTAGAATTGAGGATTGGGTTATAAATATATTTAATATATTTAATATGGAATCTTCTCACTTGTTTCATCCCTGTTGCTGTTATGCCCTAAACTACAAGTATAATTCAGTTGCACGCTATATCCACATACAGTTAATAAGGTCTATTCGCACATCATGTTTAAACTAGGAAATGGATAGCATATCCCACCCAAACCACTTCCATGTCCTGTGTTTTCTCCCACTCAGTCAATTAAGGGTAAAGGTGCTACTGAATCAGAATTGGAATGAAGGTATTTGCTCTGGGACAGGGGTATCAAACTCAAGGCCCGGGGGCCAGTTCCGACCCGCAGGATGCTTAGATCTGGTCCATAGGGCTGCCCTGGAAACAGGCTGTGTGCAGCCCTCCCGAGCTCCGTTTTCAGCTACGATGGCCTCCTGCAACCCTCTGCCAACAAAACAGAGATCGGGCCACCAAGAGCCCCACTGACATGAGCGACTTCGAGCTGGCCACGTCCACCCTGGCCAAGTCTACCTGCCCCCCCTCCAAGGTCAAACACAACCCTGATGCGGCCCTCAATGAAATTGAGTTTGACACCCCTGCTCTGGGATCTAATTGGAATCATCTCTGCTCAAGCAGAAAACACAAAACATGAAGTGGCATGTGTAATCCCCAGACTTAAACAAGAATTGCTAATAAACTGTACATTTTAAACATTCAGCATCTGGGGATTACAAGTAGTCTTTGATTTATGACCAGTCATTTAGCGACAGTTCAAATTTACAATGGACCTCCCCCGGGGGTACACACAGGTTATGATGGTCAGGGGGATACAGTTACGTGATCACATTTTGGGCACTCGGCACCCAGGCCATATTTATGGCCATTTGCAGCATCTTAAAGTCACATGAATGTATCGTAAGATAGTTTTTGCCCCAAACCAGTATTTACTTGCGGTTTTCAGCAAAAACGGCACATAATGAATGATTAGTTCACGTAATAACTGTGGTGTTTGCTTTAACAACTTTAGCAGCTGCTTAAGGACCACTGGAAAAGTTGTAAAATAGGGTCGCTCACGTGGGGGATTCGATGCACAACTGTCACAAGTTATGACTGTGATGAGTAGACTCCATGATGGTTGTAACTCAAGGACTATCTGTAACGATATGAATTGTATAGTTATTTAGTAAGTTTATTTTTCATCACATCACAAATTGGATTTTACTTTTCATCCTGGAAATACCTGTTTATATATCTTGGCTCCCCCTAGAAGACAGACCTCATATACAGTCTCTTATGAGGAGCTCTAGATTTGGACCCAGAAAAGTTTGTTTGTTTGTTTGTTTATGAAAATTTATACAGCTGCCCAACTCACTCTTGGTTACTCTGGGCGGCTTACAAGGACAAAAGCCCAAAACAAAACAATAGAAAACTAATAACCCTCCTGGTAACAACAATCAAATGAGCCATTTAATGGGAGCCGTCCCATTCTGGGATCCCCAGGCCCTCTGGCAAAGGCATGTCTTCAGGGCCTTTGCAAAAAAGTGTCAAAATGGAGGCCGATCTTATCTCTGGAGATATGATATTCCACAGGGAGGGAACTACCAGAGACAAGGCTTTCTTCTTGGTCCCACTAGATGGATCTACTTAGCAGAGGGGACCTTTAACATTCCCTGCCTCCCTGCTCTGGTGAGGCAGGTAGATATGACTGGGAAAAGATAGCTCTTCAAATAATTTGTTCCGATGCCTTGTAGAGCAGAGGTCTCCAAACTTGGCAACTTTAAGACTTGTGAACTTCAACTCCCAGAATTGAAGTGGGAGTTGAAGTCCACAAGTCTTAAAATTGCCAAGCTTGAGAACCCCTGTTGTAGAGCTTTGAAAGTGACAACCAGCACCTTGGATTGAACCTGGAAGCAAATCAACAGCGAGTACAGTTCCTGCAGGAGAGATGACACAGGTTCATATTTAGACTTGCACAAAACCATGGGGGTTGCCGCATTTAGAACTGCTTGAAGCTTCCAGAGACTTTTCAAGGGCAGTATGTAGAGCATGTTG
>JAOYMU010000098.1:124918755-124929408 GCA_025802295.1 Psammodynastes pulverulentus | reverse complement strand
GGGCGGTTCACAACATAATAAAACAATGACTATATACAATTAAAATACTAGTTAATAAATCTAATATCATTTCTTTTAAACCCATTAAAACCCCTTGGTCACCCCTAAAAACCCCAACTAAAATCCTTGGTCACCCCTTATAAACTCTTAACTTTAACTCTAAAAGTTCT
This sequence comes from Psammodynastes pulverulentus, assembly GCA_025802295.1. NCBI lineage: Eukaryota > Metazoa > Chordata > Lepidosauria > Squamata > Psammodynastidae > Psammodynastes > Psammodynastes pulverulentus. Next base: position 124,929,238 of record JAOYMU010000098.1, on the reverse strand, counting down.
TCATCTCACATAAGGTAGTCCTGTTGAAGAAAATCCTTTGGAATGTAGATGGGGATCCAGCATTCTTCCGATCATAATCTGATTTTCTTTTCATGTCAGAAAGAAAGGGGGGACAGCTTTAAAATTGGTTTCAGCCAAGTCCCAGCACATTATAGGAATTGATTCTGTGAACAGTGGCTGGTGCATTATTATATTCATTGTTCTTCTATCAGCGTGAGAAATCAACTTGGCTGCGTGAAGGGGAAGGAATTTTTCGCCTTTTGATCATTAGGAAGGGACTGTACGCTGCCAAATTTCTATGCAGCCCTTTGCTTTTTCCCCTATTGCTCAACCACATTTTAGCTTAGTTTGGCTTATTTTATCTGGTTTAAGGCAAAAAAAAAAATAATGATTAGTCTTTGGATGGGAGACTCCGTTATGTTTGGAGCTAGAGCTGGTTGGTTAAGTCCACAACCAAAGGTCACATTGTCTCTACTGCATGTGGTCGGAAGGCAATCGGCTCCTTAAAATGGCTGCATCCTATCATACAGCAAAGATTCTTATCCAGCTGTGGCCTGTCAAATATCTGGGAAGCTTTGCAGATTTCAGTTCTGGAGAGATCGACAGCTTGATCACCCTCATCCAGAATCTCACATTTCTCCAACAGCCGGAGAAGAGCCATCCCATGATCAAGAATCAGAAAAATAGCTACTTTATTGACCATTATTCAGTTTGTCAGTACTTTCCGATACCCAGCTGAACCAAGGAACCCAAACCAGGAAGCAGTCAACCTAGCACAGAGGTGTCCAACTCAAGACCCAGGGGCAGGATCCAGGGCTACCCTGGAAACAGAAAAGAACCGGACCACAGAGCCTCTGCCAACGAAAACAGAGCTCAGGAGGGCTGTGTGCATCCCTCCCGGACTCCATTTTCTCTGGCAGAGGGTTGCAGGAGGCCATCGCAGCCGGAAACAGAGCTCATGAGGGCTGCGGGCAGTCCTCCCAAGCACCATTTTCACTGGCAAAGGGTAGCAGGAGGCTGTGGCAGCCGAAAACGGAGCTCAGAAGCCTGTTTTTGCTGGCAAAACGCTCAGGCCCCCACAGGCGCTCCTGACACGAGTGATATTGAGCTGGCCATGCCCACCCTGGCCACACCCATCCCAACCCCCAAAGGGTCAAACACAACCCTGATGTGGCCCTCAGTGAAATCGAGTTTGACACCCCTGGCATAGCAGGTAGGCAGAGCCAGCCACAACCATCACAACAACCGATGAGCACTCATCCAACAGGAGCCCCATCATGTCCAAGAACAACAGTTGCTGCTGCTTCTGCAGCCATTTGAAAGCAAATGCCTACTTCCTTGCCAGATAAATACGATGTGCATCCAAACCTTCCTTGTTTTGAGTGTATAATGTATGTTCTTGAGATCCAAGAGCTTCTCTGTTGATTGAATCCTTGTAGGTTCTTGATGAGTCTATTGACTGAGGAGAGCGGCAGACCACACACTTTCTCTTCTCCTGATTTAGATAACAGCACAGCATACTTGAGAGCTAATTTTGAGGAGTCTGCCTAGTAGATAATAGCCAGCTTTGAGACTTGCCCTCATCAATAGATTGAAATGTTCAGGGCAGGAATATGCTATACTATTTCAATTGATGGTTCAAGATATGAGCGGAAACGAAGTGGCTTAATTGTTTGGTTCAGAAAAACTGATCAGCTTGGACAAGGATGCTGAGGAAGTTTGTATAGAAAGTGAAGGTGGTGTTATTTCCTTTCGTTCCCTTCTCTCTCCCACTCCACCTATACATTGGAGACCTCTGAAGTTAAACCCGTGCATCCGGGATACAACAGAGCTCTGCGTACTATCCACTTCTGTCTGTACTGTGGAGCAGGGGTCTCCATCCTTGGCAACTTTAAGCCATCTTTGCTGGCTGAGGAACTCTGGGAGTTGAAGTCCACAAGTCTTAAAGTTGCTAAGATTGGAGACCCCTGCTGTAGAGAATCTAGCCATTACACACAGGAGTGCCACTGCACAAATAGAGCACTGTAATTATGGCAAGTAGGGCATTTGTCCAACAGGTGCTCCCAATCAGTCTTGTCAGGAATTGGATGGTTTCATTTTCCAGAGGTTCCAAAGCTGCCGTAACCAGAGATTCAGCAAAATCCAGACCTGCAGAACTGCATAGGGACATTTAGCCATTCCTGTTACCGTGCAAATCTCATTTTGCACTGGAAGACAGGCTCTAATAGATTTTGGCATTACTGGCAACTTCATTAAATCATCTGTGTACACAAATGTACTCTTCTTACACAGCCTGTCAACTCTCTTGATAGGGTTGAGATGATTTGTGGCCAACTGTCATGTTCAGGTCCTATCGTGGAGAGTAGTAAATCACTGCAACTCACCACCAGGAATCATCATCAGCTCTTTTAAACTCTTCTTTGCCTTTCCCTTACGTACTTTAGTATCCCTATGGTAGAAATGGACTGGCTTCACACACACAATCCACATGTTCGTTGGAAACACAAAGACATCCTTCAATGCCCCCCTGAATGCAAGACTCATATCCTGCAAGGCAGTGGTGGGATGCTGCCGGTGTAACAACCGGTTTGCTGATCGTGCGTTTCGTGCATGCAGGCGCATGCAGAGCTTTCTGAATGGTACTTACCTTCTAGGTTACTTTGGGGAAGTAACACAGCTGAGGCGCGGCAATCTGCTCTGCCGTGTGAATCAGCTGAGCAAATATAGGTGAGTACAGCATAGGGGTGGGCCAGATGATCGTTGGAGCGAACCGGTTCGCTACCAGCTGATCATTGGAGCTAGGGGTTCGCTGAACCGGGCCGAACCGGGAGAATCCCACCTCTGCTGCAAGGAGGGTGGGGGGAATCCAATCAATTCAGAAAAAAATAGAACTAATCATCCTTGCCTTCCAAATATGGTAGATTTCTTAGGGGAAGGAGAAACTGAAATCCTGCATTCCATTGATTCTGTGATTGTATAATCATATTCCAGGAACATAAATTCCCACATGGCACCCATACTCCAATCACATTTATGATCCTTATCAATACATTATTTCAAGCAGCTCTGCTTAAAATAATGTATTGATAGGAATCATTAAAATACACCTGAACTCTTCTCCATCCACTGCCAATGAGGCCACCTTTTTCTCACAAATAGTTGTTCCCAGAGTACAGTCCTTGATTACAAGATCTTGAATTGTCTAATTGTTAAAGAACCTCATATTACAAATATGAGAAGGTTCTGTCTTCAAGAGAGCCTGCAAGTTGGACTTCAAGAGAGCTTCCATTGTCATTCATATGAAAGAGAGGCATACTGTAGACATCCCACCGAAATTGCCTGTCACTACAGGAAGTGTGAATATATAACATTAGCCTTCAGATTTGCAAATAGTCCATCAATCTTTGAGAGATTTATGAGTAATATTTTTCATTATTTCCTGGACAAGTTCTAGCTAGTCTCTTTGGAGGATTTGTTTATGCATTCTGGGTATCCTGCTTTCCATATTGATCATGTTGTTCACAACTCCTCAATAGCAGCTTCCATCTTATGCTGGAGAAATGTGACTTTAATGTGCCTGTCTAGGATATTATTTCAGATACTGTATTATATTTCCTCTGAAGGAATTCAAATAGATCTGGGGAAAGTAAAGTCTATTTTATCTTGGGAGCTCCTACACTATCAAAGGTGTACAGCTTCCTTGGGATTTGCCAGTGTTTACTATAAATTCATTTCTGATTTGTCTGTGTCACTGACTCTCTCACGCACGTTGCTGGCTCAGCTTGTCCAGAAGGGTATCTCTTTCAGTGAGATTCCAAATGAGGCTTGTATTAACTCAAACAGATATTCGCTTCCTAGCCCCTCATCCATCTTCTCACCTCCCTGTTAGACAGGCTGATTTCGCCTTGGGAGTTGTACGTCAGCAATCTGCTCTGAGTTTCCAGGCAACTTCCTCCCTTGTGTATTTTTGTCTTCTCAATAGCTGAACAAAGTTCTCTTAGTTTTAAGAAGGAAGTTTTCTTTCAGCCATTTGAAAAGGCCTATCAAACCTGGAGCCATTTTCTAGAAATACTTCACTATACTGTGCTGTAGAAGTTAGAACAAATCACAGGAACCAAGGATAATTACAGTCTTTTCACAAGCTTACTCAATATCAGTCAGTTAGGTTCGCAACACATTTCTAGAAGACCTTATTTAGGCTATTGGGTGTCACCCATCTCTGCCCGTTATTCATAGTTGGGTGGGGAAAGTGGGAAGAAAAATGCCCGCTTGCCATAACCTGTTTAACTTTCGGCATGATATTTGGCCATATTTTTTATCCATAACAGAGTGGAGTCCTCGATTTATTATTCTAATGGAGCCTGGAATTGCAATTATAAGTCATTGCAGTCATAACCTGAGGGCATCATGTGACCAGACTCAATTTTTTGATGTTGTTTGTGGCAGTTGTGAAACAATTCAGTTTTCCCCAATGGGTGTTTTTTGCCAGAACTTGGAAGTAAATACCAGAAACCAGCAAAAAAAAACCAACCCTCACAAATCACAGTCATATAACCATGGGATACTGCAAAAAGCCATAACAGTGAGTTGGTTGGCCAAGCAGCCAAAATGACTGCTGTAAGTAGCTTTTGGGAAGTTCATTATAACTTCTAATGGTCATTCAGAAACCACTTATAAGTCAAGGGTGCCCTATAATTACTATGGAAATAGAGGTAGGACTTACTCCTCCTATTCTGAATCTGGTTTTCGGGATCCAGGTTGGTTTCTGGTCCTTCCAAATATGCACAGGTAGAAAAGGAAGATATTGTAGGCACAGTAAAATTTCTGAGGGAAGGCAGGTTGATTATCAACAACCCAAGGTTGCTCAGCTCAAGGCTGAGAAACACAAGGTTAAATATGCTTTAAGGCAATAGGAAAGGCAAGAGAAAGAAGCTCTGTAATTAAATTGCTGCAGATGTGAAAAGTGTCTCCACTTCATGTTGATTAAAGTGGATTCGTCCTAGTATACCACAAGGATTATAGCTGTGCTCTGTCAAGTGTCTGAGAGGCCTTGGCCCAGTTTGGTGAAGGTTCTTGGCATCAAGGAAATATCAGGATGTAGGCCAGATTAGAGTAAAAAAAATATCCTAGAAGAAGACAGTTGCACACCATTTATGTATTGCTGCCACGAAAGCTACCTGGATGTGTCATGAAGCCATCAGTGGTCAAGGATGACATGAAGATGCTACCTTTTCTATCCTACTTCTGTTGATGCCGTCTAAAATTGAATACCGTTGTCTCAAGTAATATTATTAAGCCAAGTATTCTGCATATAATATAGGTGCATTTGATTTGGTTTTTTTTTTAAATGAAGCACTTTGTATTTTTCTCTATGCATTTTCATTCATTCATTAATAATTGGTTTTGCTAACCCATTCAAATTGGGATATTTCTGACTTATAAGTTATTAGCTATCCCATCAAAGTTTGTGCCATCAACAATTCTTTGCATTGAAAATGTATCTGCCATATACATATCGGCTGCCCTTGGCAGCTGATATGAGATCCTAGAAGATGATACACTTATAGCTGAAGGAATTGCTCATGGGCATTATACATCCTGGGGGACCTTGGTACACTCTGAGCTTGTTTGTTTTCCTGCAGATGTTTCATTACCCAACTAGGTAATCTCGTCTAATACTGAAAGGTAGTTAGGTAATGAAATATTTGCAAGAAAACCTCCATGCTCAAAGGGCACCAAGGACTTCACAGTTCAACCCTCAGCTACAGAGCTTCTCTATTCTAGTGAGACTGTTCATTCTGTAGCATCTTTTTCACTTCGCTATTTGAAAAGTGGTCCCCTCACCTCTTCATCCAAGTCGTAATAGAAATACTGAAGAAGAGTAGAATCCAGGACTGAATTCTGCAGCATCCTGCCTCTCGCAGCTTAGTGAGGAACCAAAGATGAACCCATTTTGAATAAGATTTTTGAACCAGGCTGTATTCTTATCATTGTTATATTGTCCAACCCATACAGTTATTTATTCTGAGAATTGATGATTCTCACAGATCACGTGAAGAATTAATACCACTTTATAATGGTTTGGTTAGACCACACTTGGACTGTTGCATCCAGTTTTGGTCGCCACAATGTAAAAAAGTTGTTGAGACTCTAGAAAGAGTGCAAAGAAGATGATTAGGGGACTGGAGGCTAAAACATATAAAGAACGTTTGCAGGAACTGGGTATGTCTAGTTTAATGAAAAGAAGGGCTAGGGGAGATATGATAGCAGTGTTCCAATATCTCAGGGGCTGCCACAAAGAAGAGGGAGTCAAGCTATTCTCCAAAGCACCTGAGGGCAGGACAAGAAACAATGGGTGGAAACTAATCAAGGAGAGAAGCAACTTAGAGCCAAGGAGAAATTTCTTGACAGTTAGAACAATCAATCAGTGGAATGACTTGCCTCCAGAAGCTGTGAATGCTCCAACACTGGAAGTTTCTAGGAAGAGATTGGACAAACATTTGTCTGAAATGGTATAGTGTTTCCTACCTAAGCAGAGGGTTGGACTAGAAGACCTCCAAGGTCCCTTCCAACTTTGTTATTCTATTCTATTCACAGTTCTAAAAATAAAAATAAAACAAAATGGAGGCTTATAAACATAACCACCTCTGCTGCAGACAATCCCTGAGCACCGATCTCTAATTCCATGCCTTTCTGAGCATTGGCAAAAAAAAAAAATGCCGTTTACTAATTGTTTTCATTTGGAAAATTAAATTAGAAAAAGAATAATGTAGTCATAACCATTGGTGAAAACGGTATTGTGAATAATTGTTGTAATTATTTAATATGAAAATATCTGTTATTCATAAGCATTTTTAAATGCTTGTGTAACTTGCCTGCCTGTCACTAAAATGCGTAGCATTCAGAACAACTGAAGTGTAGCATAATTTTAGCCAATCGGTGAGTGGGGAATAAGGGATTCAATACAGATAAGATTGAAGTTGCTTTCTAGTTTGCATTTAAAATCTCAGTTTAATCGAGAATGGTTGAACTGAAGTCTGACATGGGTTTTCGTTAAGCGGAAGTCTCAAAACATGTCTAGATTCTGGTTACCCAGAGTCAGTTACCTTTAATATTGAATCAGGATTAAGAGAGGTGCAGAGACGGGGGGGAGAAAATAGGAATAGCCCTGTTTGGTCAGGGCAAATCAAACTCAGCATTTTGTTTCATGGTGGATAATTAGATGCTTGTAGTCGTTCCCACCAAAAATTGGAGGAGATCCTCCTCTCCTACTATTGTTGCCATGCATTTGATATTTGGAAATAGCCTTCCTTCAAAGCAGAGCTAACATCAAGACTTCAAGTGAAATGGCTGTCAATAGGCCTTTCTTCCGTGAAAAAGGTGGCGCAGTAGTTAGAATGCAGTACTGCTGGCTACTTCTGCTGCCTGCCGGCTGCCTGCAATTTGGCAGTTCGAATCTCATCCAGGCTCAAGGTTGACTCAGCCTTCCATCCTTCTGAGGTCGGTAAAATGAGGACACAGCTTGTTGGGAACAATAGGCTGACTCTGTAAACCGCTTAGAGAGGACTGTAAAAGCACTGTGAAGCGGTATATAAGTGTCATTGCTATTTATCCAACCTGCTTTTAAAGCCATCCAGGATAATAGTCATTATCCCATCGTGTGCTAATGAATTCCAATAGTTAATTATATGCTGTAGGAAGAAATTCTTTCTTTTGTCTCTTAGAAGAGACAAAAGAAAGGACTTCTTCCTTCCTTCCAGTACACTAGTCCAGTTGTATTTTGAGGAGAGAAACTTGTATCTGACCATTTACTTCATACTGTGCATGATTCATTCACCTTGATCATATCTTCCATCAGTTCTCTTTTCTCTATGCAAAAGGATCCCAGATATTCTTGTAAAGTAGATGTTTCAGCCTTCTTTTTATTTTGATGCCCTCTTTGTCACTGTTCTGTTTTCTTCAAAGAAAGATACAGATTTACTATCGGTTTATATAAAGGCATTCCATTGATGTCAGTTCCCTTTCTCTTGCCTTCACAGCTGTCACACACAGATTCTACCAGTGGTGGGATTCAAAGTCTTCTACTACCGGTTCTATGGCCATGGCTTGGTGGGCGGGGTGTGGCTTGGCGGGCTTGGCAGGGGAAGGATACTGTAAAATCTCCCTTCCCTTCCCACTCCTGGGGGAAAGTTACCACCGGTTCTCTGAACTACTCCAAATTTCCGCTACTGGTTCTCCAGAACTGGTCAGAACCTTCTGAATACCACATCTGGATTCTACAATTTCAATAAGCTATCTACTGTTTCACTAATATTTTTTCCCTGAATGATTATAGATAACCCAGTTCCCATGTATATATGTGAAGTTAAGATTCTCCCCCACACATACACACACACACCAATGAAATCACTTTACACTTACTTAAATTGAATTTCATATGCCATTGAGATGGATGTTCATCTAACATGCTGGAATTCTTCACATTTCGTTTTTCACCATCCTCAATACTATGATGTCATCTGCAGATTTGGCCAGCTTGGTGTTAGTCTCCATATCATGATCATTTACGGAGACAGATCTTTGAGAGACTGTACTTCTTGTTTCCTTCCTTTCACTGAGAAAATTGCCCCTCTATTTTAATTCTTTTGAGTTTTTTAAACCGATTACCACTCAGTGGCAGGAAAGTTTCTATTATTCTGCTCCAATTTCAAGACAGGGTTAGTTATCTGTTCCTATCTTCTATCTATAGTAAAGGCCGTTGCAAATCCTTCATGGTAGCTTCCTTGTCTTCTTTTAGTATCCCTTTCATTCTTCATTGTCTGGTGGCCTATTCACCCTCTGTGGCTGTTTTGTTTTTTTGTTTTTTGGGTCAGGGCTGTGTATTGTTTTGCACATATGTTTAAAAGCTTCTGATTGTTTTCCTTAGTGGCTTTTTGACTTAGGTTCTTTTTCTATGTATCTTTCTACCATCTGCACAATATTTCTGCCAGGACTTCTGTTCCATTTTATTCTCCTCATTAGGGCAGGCTTCTCATTTCCTGCAGGAAGCCTTCCTCACTTTTACAGCTTCCCAGCTATTACTAAAAAAAGGCATGCTGGCCTCTTCCTAGATTTGATTGGCCCATTCTGATACTGTACTATGTATTCCAGAGGAGTCTCAAAAATTGAGGGACCATGTGAAGATACGGTGAAGAAATTTACCCTCTTGACTTCATTTTTCAGATTCTTTCACCAGCCTCCTCATTTTGGGAGGTTTCTATTTTTTACAAGAGAAAAAAGGACAATAAAACTTCCCAATTCCGAAACAGTTTGGAATAAAAATTATACAATTATTAGATCAGCAGCGTATAAGGAAAATAGTCATAAGATGTTTTATAGATGGCACCTCCCACCAATGAGATTGGCTAAAATGTATCCCAACATGAGTCCGGCATGCTGGAAATGTGGGGGAACTCAGGGCACCTATTATCATATGTGGTGGATCTGTGTGGAGGCACAAAAATATTGGACTAAGATTTGGAAATGGGTGCAGGAAATAATAGAGACCAAATAGAATAGAAACCAGAGCTGTTTCTATTGGGGATACTCAAGGGTAAGTTCAGGAGGAAAATAAAATATATACTGTTACATTTGCTGACAGCTGCAAGAATTGCGGATGCTCAAACCTGGAAACAAAAGATGGTACCACCTGATGAATTGGTTATACAGAAGATTTTAATGTGTGCAGAAATGACTAAATTATCCTTGAAATTAGAAGATAAAGAGGATTCAGACTATTATGAGATCTGGGATAAGTGGTATAATTAGCTGAAAAAAAGGGATAAAGAGATCAGAGAAAAGAACGAAGAATTGTAAATAAACATATATATTGATATATAGATGTATGTGTGATACTCTACACACATATTAGTGGTTATTGAAAGATGTCACGTTACCGCTAAGTATGTTGATTTAATTTTTTTTCTTTTGTTGTTGTTGTTTGTATGTTTATATATGTTTTGTCTTGTTTCTTTTTTTAAAAAAAAGATCAATAAAGTTTTTAAAAAAAAAAAAAAACTTCCCAATTCCACTATGTAGATTAACAGCTACTGAATGTGATTTGCAGATATAATGTGCAGTGATGGGTTTACAAGCTGGATGGATGCCGTAAAGTCACATGCTTCTCACCATTATTGTGGGTTCACTGCCTCTCCCTTGTAGTCTGTCAGCACATAACCTCTGCATGCTTTGTTCAGTTCTTTCAATAAAGCTTTCCATGCTCTTCTTCTTAAATTAATGTAAGGAAGTTATGGTCCTCAGCCATTTTTCATGGACATCCATCTCTTCAGATATATTACATAGAATAATATAGAATATAGAAGGTGTAGAGCAAGGGTCTTCAAACTTGACAGCTTTAAGACTTGTGGACTTCAACTCCCAGAATTCCTGAGCTAACATCACTGGAGGAAGAATTCTGGGAGTTGAAGTCCACAAGTTTTAAAGC
>JAOYMU010000098.1:124896571-124911137 GCA_025802295.1 Psammodynastes pulverulentus | reverse complement strand
TTGGTTTTTCTTGCCTTAAGTGCAAGACTTCACTTTTGTCATTAATGGAGATATTTGAAGAGTTTAAACTCTCTACAAGAATCTGAACCACTAGTGACCAAGGGAAATTAGTGGGAGATATGAATAGAGGGAATTCAAGGTGGGCGGGACTTAGGTCCTCTACACATTGTCAACCCTGATGCTGACCTGAAGCCATTTTTAACCGCTTCAGTATTACCACACTGGAGCTGAGGGATGGGGGGGGATTTGAGATAGTCGGGATTCTGTAGCCAAAACAAAATATTTTCTCTTGGGAACCAAGGACATTCTCACAGCTGGTCGGAGGGAGGGGAGTGATGTTACTGGGCAGCCAGACTGCAGCATGATTGAACCATGTGACTGATTGTTGTGAGAAAGTGAAAAACTTTTACTTTTAATTAGGTGAAAACCACGGAAGTCTTCAGAGCCAGTTTTCACCAGATTTGTGCCAATGTGATATTTCCAATAAAACTATTCTTTGAGGGATCTACCTGCCTTGGACTTTTGCTTGATATGGGTCTATTATTTGGAACCCTCTTTTTTAGAGCCACAACAGACATAAAAAGAAGTGCATCACAGGATCACAAATGCCTTGACTTTTTTGACACAACTCCTCCCCATGGACCACCTCCAACCCAAGTTATCTCTACAATAATACTGTTAATGCAGAAACTTGTGGCCCACAGAACATATTCACAACAAAATCCCTCAGCTGCCTATTTTAAAAATCCCCCTTTCTGTCTTACCATTCCCCACAATTACAAATGCTATTTGTGCGTTCTAGGGGGAGAGACGCCAAGGCACGTAGGTTTTAGAGTGCTAGATTTACCAAGGGAATGTGAACCTTTACTGAGATGTTTTAAAATGCTGTCCCACCAAATCTTCAAAAGGGATTTCAAAGCATTCACAAACGGAATGTGCAATGCTTTTGTTACTTTGCTTTGTGGGGGAGGGCTGGTATTTCTACTGACTTCCAGGGAGACAAGGGCCGAGGCGAGACGGTGCCAGCAGCACCGTCTCTGGTTTCCTGCCAGGATCCTGGGATTCTTACAACCCCATCTGCTTTCCCCGCTCATTTGCAGATAAGGCCAAAGTGATTCTCCGGCCCCAGCAAAGGAAGCCCACGCAGCTGCTGCAATGGCCGGAAAGGACCCCACCCAATCTGAGCGGTCCCACGGACCCTTCAGGAAGCTCCAGATGTTGTTGCTGCCCCCTCCCCCCAGAGCACGGCGGCTTCCTCCTCTGCACAGCAGGCCAAGGAGCAGAGCCGTGAGGCCCCAGGGAGCCGGCCGTGGCTTGAGAAAGGCATCACAACCATTGTGGCAACGCAGAGGAAGCAGATCATCCTAAGTCGTACTTCTTGGTGCCCAAACCTAAGTTCACACCAAACAATCCGCGCGGTTCAATTTAATCCAATAAAAAGAATATTTGTTGACTTCCTTTCCATGCTTTATTGATATTTTTTCAGGGTACGAAGAGACTCCGGGAGGGGGAAGGAGCGCTCAAAGAATCCAAAGTAGCTTTGAGACGAAGGTACTGGGATGAAGGGCAGGTGCAGAGCCAAGTGGGAAGGGGGGAGGGATCCATGGACAATGTGCGGTAGGGAGAGGCGAGTCCCCTGCCGTTTGCAGAAACCAATCCCACTCTTGACCATAAGAGGGAGCTGTGGGCACCTTTTCAAAGGCGCGTTTCTTTCGCTCAATGTCAGGCAGGGCAACGGGTGTCACTGCAGATACAAGTCACAGATTGTCTGCGAAGGAGACACCCGGCCAGGATGCTTAAAAGGGCAGTTCAGGACTCCTCCTCTACAGAGTCCACTCTGTTATCACAGTGATGCTACTCGGGCTGCCTCCAGCCCCAAAACCCACCAACAAAAGCCCTTCTTACTTAGGGAGAATGCTCTCTACTATGCATTAATTTATTGCAGCAGCCACCAATGCTAAGCCATTTCTTTACAATGCACGAGAGCATGTGGTGCCTGGAACAGAGTCCAAAAAGGCTCCTATAAAGGTTAATAAAGATATCAGACTTTTTCTATTTCACTCAATACCAGCGGGAATGTGTCTTATCTTAAAACATCTCTCTCATACGCTTTTAAATTAATAATCATATAATTTAATATAAATACCACCTAACCAGATAGGTTTTAGTTATTTGGCTATTTATGTCATTTTTTAAGCAAAAGGATTCATTGTTGTCATGATAAAGACATATAGACTATTATTTCAAGATTTTTATTAGTATATTAAAATATAAATATATTTTCACAGACTCTTATTTCTCAACCTTAGCAACCGAAGAGGTGTGGACTTCAACTCCCAGAATTCACCAGCCAGCACAGCATAGAAATACTGGCAGACACACTAAGAAATACTCCCTCTGGGTCAACTGAGGAGCCCAGTTGTGAAGGACCACGCTGTGCGTCTACATCATCCAGCCTGTACGGTAGTAACTTCATAATGGATTTCTAGACTCCCCACAATGTTGATTGTGCAGGCCATGCATGATTCATCCCAGGACTGGTAATACCTTCTTCTCCTGATATGTTTACAGTGCTGTAGAAATTTAATAAATAAATAATAACAGAGTAACAGAGTTGGAAGGGACCTTGGAGATATTCTAGTCCAACCCCCTGCTCAAGCAGGAGACCCTGTACCATTTCAGACAGTCCAGTCTCTTTTTGAAAACCTCCAGTGATGTAGCCCCCATGACTTCTGAAGGCAAACTGTTCCACTGGTTGATTGTTCTCACTGTTAGGAAGTTTTTCCTTAATTTTAGGTTGCTTTTCTCTTTAATGGTTTCCATCCATTGTTCCAAAGCCGTCTGGTGCTTTGGAAAATAGATTGACCCCCTCTTCTTTGTGGTAGCCCTTCAAATATTCAAACACGGCTATCATGTCACCCTTAGTCCTTCTCTTCCTTAGATCCAATACCCACACCCAATTCCTGTAACTGTTCATGTTTTTAGCCTCCATCCCCCTAATCATCTTTGTTGCTCTTTTCTGCACTCATTCCAGAGTCTCAGCATCAGAGGTGGTATTCAGCAGTTCTGACCAGTTCTGGAGAAATTTTGAGTAGTTCGGACAACCGGTGGTAACCTTCCCCTGGAGTTGGGTGGGAATGGAGATTTTACAGTCTCCTTCCCCTGCCACGCTCACCAAGCCACACCCACCAAGCCACACCGTGCCCACTAAGCCATGCCCACAGAACCGGTGGTAAAACAAAATTGAATCCTGCCACTGCCCAGTACCTATCATTTGTTTGGTATTCGACATGGAAGCTAGATCTTGGTGGTGTCGGCTGCCTTGTGACTCATTAACCTTTCCAGGCAAAACAAAGGGTCACGTGTTAAGTCACGTGGTTTGTTTGGTACTCATCGTTTCTACTACTCCTTGTGCCTCCAGAATCAATTAACAGCAAGTACTGAGGTACCACTGTATATGGGGACAGGGATTGGCTACTGCCTCTTCTTTCGTCAGCAGATGCCCTAATAATATTATGAAATCTGGCTAACTTGGCTTGAATCATGATTCTAATCATTTTATCTCCAATTTCATGGAAGTGAGAGGACGTTTGCTTATTTTACAGAAGGGGTAACGCTTCTTCCTGCCCAAAGTGTGACATTGCATTGATTTTCTCTATCCTTTTGGCACTATTCCTTTACTGTGGACTTTCTCTGTATTCGAATGAATTTGCCATTCCCATAAAATGTATTCTAAGTATATTCTTTATGTTTTACAGACTGATCATTCAGCATCCTGTTGGGAGGGATAAAACTGAATAACATCTATTTTTTTTAAACAGAAAGCCATCATTAGCCATGTCTCACCTGACATCCTTTATCTGTTCAGAGTTCAAGCAGTGTGCCGAAATGACATGCGCAGTGATTTTAGCCAGACAATGCTCTTTCAAGGTAACACCATCCGAATTTCCTATACCTCTGTAACGTTCTCCCAGCCAACAAAAGTACATAAGGGGGGAAAAATAAGTTTGCAAGCAGCTGTAGGATTTAGGAACTGTGCTTACCTCCAACTGTGCTTACATCTACTCAAGGGAAGTAGAAACAGAGCTTAAAGGAGAAAACTTTGCTTATTTAAGCTATATTATCACAAACTCACAAGATACTGAATTTCCTTCCAAGCTTGGAGTCTCATTGCTACTGAAACAGAAGTGAGCAGTAATCATCATTGTTGGCTACCCATGTACACTGTGAGTTTGGAGACAGTGTGCATTTGTAGCCATTGCTTCCTGTGGTTCGGTGGCCTGAGTAAAGATGTATTTTTACATTAAATTATCTCTGTGCTTGAGGATCATCTCAGTAGGGAGGAATTCCTTGTTCTATTTTCCCTAAGCTGTATTTGCATCCTGTATGTGATCTTGCTTAACCACAGCACTACCATTAAGTTAAATACCTTCAGCTATATTAGCCTTTTTATAGCTCAATGTCACTGAGGACTCACGATAGAGGGGATGCTACGTGAATTCTAACAAGCACGGTGTCAGATCCAGGAAGCAGCAAACGTCTAATTTCCCAGGAGATTTATAGAGGGATATGTAACCATCTTGAAAAGGTGCTCCTGGAAGGCAAGGGTTTTCTTAACGGTAGAAAGTGGGAAAGCAAAAATCATTAGAAGATTCCATGTATACATTGAAATACCTTGGTGCGCACGGAGGTTTTTGGATCTCGTTCAGCAGCCCCCAAAAGAAGCAAGGTTCAGGTTTCCACAGATAGAAAGTACTTTGGGCCACTCATTATCTCTCAGGCCAACTCGCCTCACCCTGTTACTGTATGAATATACTGTGAGGGAAAGGTACCTCATAAAGGAAAGGTGAATGTAACAAATACATAAATTCTGATTTTTCTGAATTTTTTTTTCATACGTGACTGAGTGAAGCAGACAGCAGAATTGATGTTCCAACTGTTCTTTTACCGAGGACGTGAATAGCTTTGATGGATTTTTGTCATATACCAAGTCTATCTAAGTAGTTTAATAGGTTTGAAATAAATGGGCCTGTCATGCTGAAAAACAGGGAATTGTTAGCTTGGAAGAGGAAGGAAGGATTCCTTTGGTACAGAATTACATCAATTAATCCTTGTTCTTTCTTTTGGGCTTTCTACCATGTTAAAAATGCACCACAGGAGATTCTTCAGCCCCATTTTTAATGGGGACTGGTAGTAATCTAGGCCTAACACAGCTGCTTTTATTGAGAATTAAAAGTATTTAAATCAAGAAAGATCACTTTTTGATTTTGTGGGTGTTTATGATACTGAAGCCATGGGAAGTCATGCTGGTCAAGGTTGATTATTCAATTTTAATTCCAGAAACAGTAGTTTGAAGACTAATCTGGGTCTCTAACAACATCTTCTAGTTATCTAATAACAGAAACCTATAATTTCTGTTGCTCCCAATAGTATGTCTGTCTGTTTGTTTGTTTATTTAATCTTGTTTATCTAAAAAAAGCACAGTTATAATTTGTTTTTGTTTTGTTTAAAATTTTAGAATTTATAAATTATGTCTTATAATTTTATTTTGTTTATATGGAAACCGTTTGATGTTTTGAACCATCCATTTATATTGTAAGCATCAAAGGTAGCGTCTCCTATCCAGTTTTACAGCGTGCTTAGTTTAACAAGTACCACAGTACCACACTCATTAAGATTGCTTTCATGGCACTTATCTAAAATTGTCTCACTGTGTGTTTTGTATAATTAATTGGCACTCAGATTTAAATAGCTAGGCACCAGTTTATTTTAAAGCCGATTTCTGCAATCTATGGCCTCTTGATCTGTTGGCAGGGCAGCTTCCTAAATTCCAAATATACCTAGAGGTTGGAAAAGTCTGCTATGGAAATTATATGTGCTGGTAGAAAAATAAAGGAGATTAGAATTAACCGGAAAGTATTTTGGTTGAGGATAAAAAAAAATCCAGTTTATATGGATTTGTGAGTTTTAAAAATGTAAGTATGGGGAAAGTGAGCTTTAAAAAAAAATACTTCACAGATCAGTTAAGAATCATTTATTTGTACTACTACTGTTCTTCTTCAGTATGAGTAGTTCTAATATTTAACAGTCTCAGTTGGGATTTTTAAAGCTGTGAGAGCACCCGCAGTTCAAAGCTGAGCTACAAATACACTCTCTTTTCTTGATTTTTAATTTCTTGATCATCGATTCTGAATTAATGTTTTGTAAACACTTTATGGTTTTATAATCAAACTTTCTTTTGTCTCTCCCCCACCCCCATTCCCCCCCAGATAACACAACTCGAATTTTTGAGGGGACCAGAATAGTAAAAACAGGAGTGGTAAGTGAAGATGGTTCACTAAAAGGATTTTAAAGCTTTTATAACATCTTCTCCAGCAGGTGGCAGTATAGCGTAATAAATACCTCATAAAATGTGGCATCCTGTTTCCAATTGCAATTCCAAATTTTTGGAATCAACACTGGTTGATTAGGATTAGGTCTGCAAGTTCCCACATGTTGGAACCAGTATACTCTGAGTCTTAATTAACGTTTTATAAAAAAAATAGTTTTTGTAAGCCAAAGATTCTCCTGAAGAACATTACACTATGTTCAGGTAATTCTCGGTGGACTAAATAAGAAGGTGACTAATTTTGTTCAGTTCTATTTGGAATCCAAAATTACGCTGAGTTTCTGTGACAAAAAATATTTGATCTGCCTTGTCTGATCTCATGCCCTCCAGATGTGTTGAGGATACAGTTCCCCATACCACTGCCTATGCTAGCTAGGAATTGCACCCTATCATATAGAGGTCATCTAGAAGTTTCCTCACATTTCAATGAAGGAACCAGAGTTGTATATTCAATATATGTTCCAAGAGTAGAATAGAGTAGAGAGTAGAATTAAGCTTGAGAGAAGATAATACAATAACGGGAACCTCTGGAGAATGTGTATGTGTGTATATGTGTTTATGTGCATATTTATTTCTCAGAAGTTACCACATTTAAGTGTAAAGCATGTCCATAACATTCCGATCTAAATTGCTCATCTGATTGGTCCTTCTAGTTGCTGTTTGGCTTTTACCATGTTAGTTATTTATGATTGTACATACATTGAGCAAATCTAGTCATTAACATACATATTAATTTGTGTAAAAATTAACTTGAACATCTCTAGCAGTGATTTAGTTTTGATATTATCGTACAAGGTCATTACTTAGCTTATCTCTTTTGAAATATAATTGTGATAGCATGCTTTCAAGGTACTTACCATGGATTACATAGCCTCATTTAATCACTCTTTTATAAACTCAATTAAGATGGGCAAAGCATTGTGAAAAGATGGATCTTTTCTCATTAAGCTATGTTTATGCCATGATTAGTGACATTGGAATTCCTGTAAGATTAATTTAAATAACTTGAAGGTTCATTCTTATTTAAATTCATCCCAAACTGCCCGTATTGATGCTGTAAAATGTATGCAACTCACAGACAAGCACATATTTCATGCTGGCATAGTGAATAGATAACCCTCTGCAAGACAGTGGTGTAGGACACACTTCCTCTGTCTGGTACTATCCAAATGTACAGGTAGTCCTTGACTTATGACCACAATTGGGTCCAGAAAATTCACCGTTAAGTGAGGCACCGTGTGACCGCACTCAATTCTACAACATTTGACCATTTTTGTCATGGTCATTAAGTGAATCATTGTGGTCGTTAAGCAAGACATTCACTTGAGTGTGACATGCAACAGTCCCTACCAGCTTCCCAATTGATTTTACTTTTGGAAGCTGACTGGGAAAGTCCCAGTCTATGACCCACATGACTGCAGGACAATGCAACTGTTGTAAGTGAGAGCTGGTTGTCAAGCACCAGGATCGCAATCACCTGAGCACAATAACAATGCAATGATCATAAGGATGAAGACTGGTCATAAGTCGCTCTTTCCAAAGCCATCGTAACTTCAAATGGTTGCTAGATGAATGGTCATAAGTTGAGAACTATCTGTAATGGGCCTTCAGCAGTCAAGGTTTCCAGCCGGTCTAGGCCCCGTCTTAAACAATAGAAAATTTTCAGTTTGAAGTTCCATTGCTACAACATACATAAATAATTTCTTGATGGTATGTAAAGTTATAGCAGTGTAGATTGTGGGAGTGAAATAGATTTGGACAGCTGTTGTAGTTCATGTTAATGATTTTGACAACAACAAAGTTCATTTTAATATTCTCCCTCCCCATTCTCTATTATTTCTTTTTTTAAAATGTAGTATATTAAATAAAAATAATAATAGAGAACATGCTGCCACAATCTTAATTTGATAGTATAATCCATTTCCTATTTTGGAGCTGCATCAACTTCCTATAAATAATTTTGACTCCTCTTTAATTGGGAGCTATGAGCACACCAAAATATACACCAAAAGCTACTGTGCATGAAAATATTTCAGTGAAGTCAGTGAAGATCCAAAGCAACTTGAAGAAAACTCTTAAGCTATTAATATTATCAACTGCATACCTTTTAAGGAGGCATTTTATTCAATTACCGTATCCTAAAAATACTTGTTTGGGGAGGGAAAAAACCCCATAATCGATCCCTCCCACACATACTTTATAAATGGATTTTACAAAATGGAACACAAATGTAAGTCATCCTATAGTAACAGAAGATAATGCAACATTATGTAATTTAAAAGTAGTTCAGATCTGGCAAAAGATATTCATGTACAATCAATCTAAAATGGCGTCCTTAGGTCCCATATATTTCCAGATGTAAGCATGTTTTCCTTAAGTGAGTGGATCATAGCTGCATTATAGAAGCAGAAGAATGACGGGCTCCCTTAAATACATTCTTTTGACTTATTTAGACTTCAA
The DNA here is from genome assembly GCA_025802295.1 of Psammodynastes pulverulentus. Classification (NCBI taxonomy): domain Eukaryota; kingdom Metazoa; phylum Chordata; class Lepidosauria; order Squamata; family Psammodynastidae; genus Psammodynastes; species Psammodynastes pulverulentus. Next base: position 124,902,289 of record JAOYMU010000098.1, on the reverse strand, counting down.
TTTTGGCTTCATTTCCCTAGAGGTCAACCAGTGAATGTAGTGGGTCTTCAATTTAAGTAAATATGCTTTGGATGGTGTTCTTAATCTTCTAGATTAAAGTAATTGTATCTGTAATTGGACAGCAGAAGGGCCTCTTTCAAACATAATAAGCAGTTTTATGTCTTCTTGTGTTGTTTGCCTTGTAAATTTTGTCTTGCTGCCAGCTAGCTTTAACTATAACTGTTGAAATATACTTGTCTTATTTAAACAGAATAATGGGCAGAATGGAGTGGTTGGAAAGAAAAAGAGAACAAAAGGAAAAAAGAGCCGAGGTAGCATGTCAGGTACCTCTACTGATGCTCTTTCTGCTGTGTTTTCTTCTCTTGTTCCCCCTCGTGATTTCTTCAAGCCGACAGCTTCTCCAGCACCTTCAGCCGACATGGCTCCCATCAGTTCTGGTTCTTCTACTTGGACTTCCTCAGGCCTCCCCTTTTCTTTTGTCTCCATGGCAACGGGGATGGGGCCGTCCTCTAGTGGGAGCCAGGCTACCGTGGCTTCCGTGGTCACTAGCACCTTACTGGCCGGTCTAGGATTTAGTAGCAGTGGTATTTCTTCTTTCCCTAGTACGGTGTGGCCAACCCGGCTCCCGACCTCTGCCTCAACTAATAAACAGTCGGCCAGGCCAGTGGTGGCTACCACCGAGGCATTGTCTTCTCCTGCACCAGACAGCGATTCTGCTCTCACAAAAGACAATGAGGGAGCTGAGGATGGAGAGAAAGATGAAAAAAGTGAAAGCGAGGATGGCGAAAGAGAGCATGAAGAAGAGAGAGAAAAGGATTCCGAGAAAAAAGAGAAAAGTGGTGTGACCGAAACTGCTGAAACCCAGGATAATAGTGAAGCTACAAACACCACTCTTTCTCCCAACAGAACTATGGAGGAGGGAGGAAATGAAACTATATCTGATCATGAGCAAAGCCAAAATATTGTACCAACAGGTAGGACTCCTGAAAGAGGAGAAAGAGTTACAGGAATAGACACTGAGTTCAATACAGTCAGTTCCACCCAAGTGCCGACACTATTCATTAATGAACAATATACTGGTGAGATTCCAAGAAGACCAGAAACAGCATCAACATCCTTACCAAAAGATAACAGATTTATTACCATTCATCCAGGTGAGTTGTTTTGGTGGAAGTGGGTTGGATTTTTTTTTCCAAATCATTAAAACACAATTAACAAAGTTAACACCAATGCTTTTCAACTGTTATCAATTTGGGGGTTCGTATTTTAATTATACTAATTAGGAATATATATGCTCAAATTTTGTAATAGAAGCTATTTTCCAAGCTGTATTCCAAACAGTTCATTTTTATTTCATATATCCACTGATCAAGATAAAGAGTAATAATAACGTAGGTTGCACATACGGTACTTATTTGTTGGTCAGGAAATTCTGGAGTTTGGTATGCTTCTTCAGTTTCTCCTAATCAGTTATTTACGTAGCTTAAATCTTTTCTCATTTCAGGTTTGCACTTGAATGCATTGTGTCATGAATATGGTGTTATTTCTGTAGCATTCAAAAATTCTTTTGACAGAACAGCCTTTGTTTTAGTAATATCTCTTACTACTAAGTGATAGTCTTAATCTTTTAGAATCACAATGGATAACATGATGCCATTAAGAAAACAAATAAACTTCCAAATAAACAGGAAGATTATTGGACCACCACATTGAAATAGGCAGGCACCTTCATGAATAAATAAGTACACATTCCAGTAGAGAGAAGTTCCACGAGAGTGAGCTCCAGCATGAGTTCAGAAGCTCGGAAGATTAAACCTCTGGTCCCAGTGACCGACCCAGATTGGATCCTGCAGAATAAATGAGTTCTTAACATTCATCTAAACAAGGAACTGTATCGGAGAGAGGTCCAGCACTTGAGCTATTCTTCATGGGTGATGAATTGTAAGGAATTTTGATGTTCAAAATAGATTTTGAAAGATGCTCATGGCTTTGAAGAAGGGCAGATAAAGGAGACCAGATGTTCTTCTAAAAACATTGGGTATGAAAATGACAAGTGGAGTCTGGCATCCAAACTAGAGGTGGTATTCTACCGGTTCACACCAGTTTGGACAAACCGGTAGCAGAAAAAGCTGCCACTCGGGCGAACCGGTAGCAAAAAAATGGCTACCGGTTCAGCCGAACCGGCAGCTAAAAAAATCCCTCTCTGTGCACGCGCTCCCCCCCCTCCCTTCCGAGCATGTGCGCACTGATCATCTGAGAAGACTCTTTGATCCTCTCAGCTGATCGGCGCACTTTTTTTAGCTACCAGTTCAGCGAAACCGGCACTTTTTTAAGCTACTGGTTCAGCCAAACCGGCAGCCAAATTTTTAGCTACCAGTTCGCCCTGGTTCGGCTGAACCGGTAGCTAAAAAAAGTGTGCACAGTCAGCGAACCAGTGGCAACGCCGGTAGAAAACCACCACTGGGTACAGGTAGTTCTCAACTTACAACAGTTCATTCAGTGACCATTCAAACCTACAACAGCACTGAAAAAAGTGGCTTATAGCCATTTTTCCACACTTAACAATTATTGCAGCATCCCCATGGTCATGTGATCAAAATTCAGACCCCTGGCAACTGGCATGTAGTTATGACAGTTGCAATGTCCAACATTCCCCACTGTATCTAAAGTATAAGTTGTAATTTAAAAATGTGTGTCTGTATGTGTGTGCATGCATGCTTGTTTGTTTGTTTGTTTGTTTGTTTGTTTGTTTGTATGAAACCCAATATGAGATGAACACATTGGTGTGGAGTTTCCCACCAGGAAAGGAGAATGAGGTTACTCAGAGGTTGCGTTTAGACAGAATGTTTCCAATGTTCAAATTTGGATCATGTGACCATGGGGAAAATTCTGCAATGGTCATAAGTGTGAAAAACGGTCATAAGTCACTTTTTTCAATGCCATTGAAACTTCAGATAACACTTAGACTTGTATACCACTTTATAGTGCTTTACAGCCCTCTCTAAGCAGTTTACAGAATCAGCATATTGCCCCCAACAATTTAAGTCCTCATTTTACCCACCTCGGAAGAATGGAAGACTGAGTCAACCTTGAGCCTGGTGAGATTCGATCTGCCAAATTGCAGTCAGCTGGCAGTCAGCAGAAGGTAGCCTGCAAGTACTGCGCTCTATCCTCTACGCCAGGGGTCTCCAACCCTTTGGACCTCCGGGGACTACCAAATTAATAATTTAAAATCCCACGGACCACTAATAGGAATCCAGTGTGCTGCTCGCTGAAGTGCCTGGTCTCCCAGTGTCAGGATGGGATCCTTCAGGCACTTAGCTGCCTGTTTGTGCAAACTTAAACACTCAAAGAGCCACTTGGACCCATTTCCTACAGAAAACAAAACACTGGGATCTCTCATTTCTCTCTCTCTCATCTCTCTGTATCTCTCTCTTTCTTGCTCTCTCTTTCATCTCCCTCTTTCTCTCATCTCTCTCTCTCTGTAACTTTCTCTCTCTCTCCCTCTTTCTCTCTCTCTCTCTCTCTCTTTCTCTCTCATCTCTCTTTCCAGAGCTCTAGTCACAGGACTGGCCCATCGGTCATCCTGGAGCAGCTCCTCCACCTGGGTGCGCTGCGGACCACCAAAATTTTAGATAGCAATAGCACTTATATCCCGCTTCACAGTGCTTTCCAGCCCTTTCTAAGCTGTTTACAGAATCAGCCTTTTGCCCCCAACCATCTGGGTCCTCATTTTACCCACCTCGGAAGGACAGAAGGCTGAGTCAACCTTGAGCTGGTCAGGATTGAACTCCTGGCTGTAAGCAGTCAGCCTGCAATGCTGCATCCTAAGAACTGTGCCATCATAGATGGATGGATGGATGGATGGGAGGAAGGGAAGGGAAGGGAAGGGAAGGGAGAAAGGAAGGAAGGAAGGAAGGAAGGAAGGAAGGAAGGAAGGGGAGATGGAAATGAGGAAGGAGGGAGGGTGGAAGGAAGGAAGGTAGGTAGCAATACCCCTTAGACTTATACACCGCTTCACAGTGCTTCCCAGCCCTCTCTAAGTGGTTTACAGTCAGCCTCTTGCCCCCCAACAATCTGGCTCCTCATTTTACCGACCTGGCAAGGACGGAAGACTGAGTCCACCTTGAGCCTGGCGAGAATCGAACCGCCAAAGTGCAGGCTGCCGACAGTCAGCAGAATTAGCCTGCGAGGACTGCCCTCTAACCACTGGGCCACCGCGGTTCTCATTAATCAACCCGGAGCTGCTTCTTCACCTGGAGATGAGATTCACGGCTCCGTTGGACGTCCGGGGAGGGAAGAACTCCAGGGAAAACCACTTGTCGCCAGATTCTTGACGCCGACGCATTTTTTCCCGCAGGCGCTCGTGACGCTCCGTATCCAGAACGGGAGTGGAGCAGCGGGAGCTGCTTTGGGAACTCTCTCCGCTGCTGCTGCTGTTGCCGCCGCCATCGGAGCGGGTGCCAAGGCCATTGCTCAGCGGAAGAAACTCGCCGTGGGATTCGTTGACCATGGTGAAGGCTCTGGAGAAACAAGGAGAAAGCCAAAAGGTTCCAGGTGAGCTAGCAGTCGTACCTGCACTTACAGGTAGTCCTTGACTTGCCATAGTTCATTTAGTGACCGTTCAAAGTTACAACGACGCTGTAAAAAAGTGACTTATGGCCATTTCCCACACTTACGACCGTTATTTATTCATATTGATGACGGTTGCAGTGTCCCCTTTTGCGACCTTCTGACAAGCCAAGTCAAACAGGGAAGCCAGGTTCGCTTAACAACCGGGTGACTAACTTAACGACGGCAGTGCTTCACTTAACGACTGCGGCAAGAAAAGTCGTAAAATGGGGCAATGTTCAGTTAGCAACATCAATTTGAGACTCAATTGTGGTCGTACCTCAAGGACTACCTGCATTAAGTTCGTAACTGGGCTTCCCCGTTGACTTGGCTTGTCAGGTCGCAAAAGCGTCCCCAGGACACTGCGAACGTCATAAATATGAGTCAATCGCCAAGCGGCTGAATTTTGATCATGTGACCGCGAGGATGCCACAACGATCGTGTGGGAAAAAATGTCCCCGAGTTCCTTTTCTCAGGGCCGTTGTAACTTCAGCCAGTCACTAAATGAATCTGTATTTATCTATATTTAATCTGTATTTAACCTCATCTAGAATTTCATCTGTATGAAATTTATACTTCTCATGGCCAAGCGACGTTAGGTAGCTTAATAATTCTCCCAGCCTTCATCCAAGCAGGATTTCCTAGCTAGTGGTTTGCAAGAACCAGGGATAATTTGCTGAGTTTAGTTTTACTTTATTGTCCTTGCACCTCCTCGTACAACGAAATTCAATGCCATTTCAGTGTACATGATGGCTAAAAAAATAAAACACAAATATGCCTCCTTTATATTCTAGACAATTGAATTGAAAACCCCTATTTGTTTGTTTGTTTATTTATTGAATTCTATTCTTATTAATAGTGCAATATTAATGCAGTATCAGGGCTTTTCAATTCAATGTATAGAATGTGAAGGAGGTGTGTTTGTGTTTTATTTTTTGTAGTCATCATGTATGGCATTTAATTTCGTTGTGCGAGATGCAATGACAATAAAGTGAACGAACTAACTAACTAATTAACTAAGATTGCATTCATATTGCACTATATACAGTAGAATTCAACAGAGTTCCTGCCCTGGGATAGAAGCTGTTTTTCAGCCTGTTTGTCCTT
>JAOYMU010000098.1:124853241-124863313 GCA_025802295.1 Psammodynastes pulverulentus | reverse complement strand
AGCCATTCCATTGATTAATTGTTCTGTCAGGAACTTTCTTCTTATTTCTAGATTGGTTCTCTCCAATATGTTTTCTATATAAATTTTGTTTATAACAAAGAAAATTTTCAGTGGAGGAGAAAGTTACTTTAATCCTCATGGTTAACTTGTCAGGCACTTTATAACGTATATAAAACTTTAATGCATTTTATATTTAGTTTGAAATTTTCAATATTATTACAGTTTGTCCTCAATTAGCAACTGTCTCTTTGGGGGGCATTCACAATTAGGAAGGTGATGAAAAAGTATTTTTATTATCAATCCTTGCATTTAAAACATTTCAGGTCTATAAAATAAGGAAACCTGAAGCAAGATCATAAGCACAGTTATGGTTTCACTTTGCAACTACTTCACTTAATGACTGACTGAGTCCCAATTATGATTTCAAAATGAGGATTGCCTGCATTTACATACATACAGATAGAAACTGTATTACTAAACCTTGGTCATTAAGTTTCAGTTTAACAGCTGAAGGTTAACTATTTATATTAACCCTAACTCCATGGCTTCAGCACATATTATTTATTCATTGGTTTTTTTAATATCACCTCAACCATGTGACTCTCATGAACGTGTATGTAAAGCAACTATAATAAAATATATATAAATTTAAAAATAATTCAAAGAAACGAATGTAAACTAACATGGAACAATACATAACTCTTTTTTTATGATCCTGTAATCTCTTAATTTGGGATGGAGTACATGTTTATATAAAACATGACATTAAACAACTAGTTAAATATTGTACAAAAGCAATCCATTTTGACCTGATTCTAAAATAGCAATAGCACTTAGCTTCACAGTGCTTTACAGCCAGTGGGGGGTTTCCAAAATTTTTCTTACTGGTTCTATGTGCGTACGTGCTTCATACGCACAGGGATCAAATACCAACCTCCTTCAAAGCTGGTGAGCTGCCTGAGCTGTTATTTAGCACAGCTGAGGCATGGCAAAAAGCTCTGCCAGCGAATCAGCTGAGCTAAAAAACAAGAAAATATAGGTGGGGCAGTTGGGCAGGGCCAATCAGAGATGGTATTTATTGGTTCTCCAAACTGGTCAAAATTTCGCTACCAGTATGCCAGAACCTGTTCAAACCAGCTGGGTATCACCTCTCTTTACAGCCCTCTCTAAGTAGTTTACAAAGTCAGCATATTTTTCCCAACAATCTGGGTCCTCATTTTACTGATCTCTGAAGGATAGTGTTGGCTCTGGAGTTCCGCAATGTAGGAGCCGACATGACGCCGTGGTGCTACGCGCTCCCAGATCCTGTCACGGCTTGCTGATTGATGGTGTTGTGTCTGGCCCCTTTGAATCCCCTCAGCCCGGCCCCTCACAACTCCAGTCAGATTCAGAAGGGGAGGAGGAGTGGCCTGTTATGCCTTTGGCTCCCGTTTTGGCCCCATTGCCTGCACAGGAGTCAGAGATAAGAGAGCGCGCTGACGAAACTGAGTTGACACAGGATGAACCTTCTCCAGAGCAGACGTCACCGGAACTGACAGATGACGAACAGCAGAGGGTGTGGCTTGACCCCCAGTACAGGCGGAGACAGCGTCGACGTCATCAAAAGCAGACAAGGTGGCCGAGTGCTGAGTCATGAAGCCACACCCCACAGTCTCTATATAAAAGGGATTTCCTGGCGCGTGATTTCCGAGCCAAGCAAAATCGAAAGTAATGAGAGCAAGCTGGACTGTGATGAAGCTTTTGCAAATAAAAGGTGATTAATGGTTTTGTTTTACACTTTGAGATAAGCAGAGATTTATGGCTGGGCCGTTTGGGCTGGAATTTCAGTGTCTGAGTTAATCATCGGAACGGGCTGAGTTGAAACGTGCAATCCGGAGGGGGGAGGACACGACAGTTACCGATTTTCTGTGTCTTACTTTGCAGCCTGGCTAAACTTTGACTAGTTGTGCCCATTTCAGTGTTCACAATGACTTGTAACCGAGGCATGAGAGACTGGCTTTGGGTGGTTAATTTTTGAGGCAGTAGCTACAATAGTGCAAATGTGCTCCTCGCCACTTCTGCCACCTTCAAAGCCAGCGGCTACTGGGAATGAAGAAGCACAATATACTTGTGCTTTCCTGGGGAGTGCCACCCCACCCCACCCCAAATACTCTTATCTCTGTCTGTCGCTGTATCCAAGCCCCATTGCCTCGCCTAGATTTAATTTCAGGGGCTGCCCCTCGGTCAGTCCAATATCAAAATTGGACAACAATTCATCAACAATTGATGATCCTGAAGGCATCCTCCCCTCTAAAGCTCTGAATGATTTCCCCCTAGCACTTTCATTAGATGTTAAATAAAGCAGAAGACAAAAAAAAATCGTCCCATGAGTCATTGCACTTCAATGATATAGGCACTGAATAGTAATCTATGTGGAAAATCTGTATTTATGTTACTCAAAGCAAGGATAGGCAATAAACAAGGATTCCTCCTCAGAGAATTCCATTAACCTACCCTTAGCATTATGGAATTTATTTAACCCCAAACCTTCCTCTCAATCCCAAGTTGATTGGGCTAGATAAATAAATAAAAGCGCTAAAGTGAGCCAGGGTAATAATCAAATCTTGGAAGTAGTGGGCAATATTTCTTCTCAATTCCTTCAGGGTTTATCCATTGTGGGCCATGTGATGGGTCCAAGCTTAAGGAAGCTGTGGGTGGAGCCAGAGTCAAAGTGGGTGGAGTTAATGTTTTCCCTCTGATCCTTCCTTTTCTCTCTCACTTCCAAATAATAGAGTGCAAAAAGAGCAGGTAACTGTTCTCAAAAGCTTGGCCCAATCTGATGCATAGACATTTTGAAATTACTCTGAAGACACCCAAGCCTGACTTAAGGCTTCTCTTTAAACTCTTAGAGCCATTCATGAAATCATTTACGTTTGTTGATAATTTAGGTTAGTTTAACTGCAGATGTTCATTTAGCAACTTGGTCCTCTTTCTAAAAGCAGTTTTAAAATAAGGAACACTTGAAAACATTTTAAAAAGAAATCCTTCACTAGTTTGGTCATTTATAGGAAGGGGAACATGCCCTAATTTCTTTTGTAAATTCTTTCATTCGCTGCCGAGTGTAGCACAGATGCTCAAAATATTGATTAAAATATAGTGGGGGGGGGGCGTCTCATTCTTCTAACAGTCAGAGGTCACTAAAACTGCAATTACTTGCTATTCAAGGTTATTAAGTCATCCCAAATTAACTTTCAGAATTGTCCTTGCCATCCTCAAGGGACATTGTTAGAAAGAAAGAGGAAAGGTCTTAACCCACCACCACCAATGTTCATATGCAGTCCATGTAAACGTACGGGGCATTCTTTCGGTTTTTATAATAGAGGATTTCTCTCCTGGTTGGCCTCCAAAAATACCTGTTTAGCCCAAACAGTGCAGGTTTTTAAAACATTTCAATTATGAAAAAATCTTTTGTTTATGCATTGGTCCTAATTTTTAAAAGTGTAGTTTCTTTGATATTAATTTAATACATTTGGACAGGAATAGGTATGCAGCATATTCTCATCATCAATTAATATAAATTGTTATCTCCCTGGCCAACCTCTTTCGTAGAAAAACCTGAAGGTGAAGCTGATTTCAATAGACCAGTATGAATTTTGTGATATTGTGGTGATAGCTCTCTTTTCCAACTTAGGGTTGTTGTTTTTTCCAAATCTGTTGGAATTACAATTCTGGGAATTCCTGCTAGAAAGCTTGGAAGGTTATAGAGAACACTGAGTAATAAGCCATCTTGGCTACAATTGTCAAATCAAAGATATACTGTACTGACTTGGAACATGGAGCTCCTCTGAGCTGTTAAACAGACCTGGATATTCACATTTTTCTCTGACTGTACCTATTATTTTAAGGCTCTTAAAGCGATTGTGCTGTGTTGTTTCAGAAGCTAATTCAGTATTATACATCCTGTTTAGAAATTTTTGCCAATTTCATGATTTCTGGTATTATGAGAGAAAAGAAAGATAACATAAGCAATAATAAAAGAATAGCACATGTTTTGGAAAGATTGTATGTTACTTTAAATATTGAATCACATTAGAAATGTTGAATAACATTTCTCCAACTGATGAGCATTTTCTGTGCAGTTAGAATCCCCAACATGTCCCCATCCATCTTTTCCCAAACTTTTCTTTTCCATGAGGAATTTTCCTACTAATTTCATGAGTGGTTATTTTTTATTGTTTGGAAAAAAAATAGTGGGTTCAATGTGTTTCAAAATATAAAATGTGGGGTAGGAACATACATCATTTGATTTGAATAAAGGCATAAAACATACTTTTCCTAACAATTCAGTTGGCTGAAATAGTGTAATTTTGCATAGGGAGAATATTTATTAGAAGTTCAGAGGCATAAATAAAAATGACTGCAAAATTAGCTTTACTGGTAGTCATTGACTTACAAACATTCGTTTAGTGATTGTTCAAATTTAAGACAGCACTGAAAAAAAATAACTTACAATTGGTCCATGCAGTTACAATCATTGCAGCATTCCTTCCGGAACGTGATCAAAATTTGGGTGTCTTGCATTGCATCACATGTTACGATAGGTCATGTGACCTTCCCAACCAGCTTCCCCAAAAAAGCAAATCTATAGGAGAAGCCAGATTGGCTCAACAACTCTGTTTAATTGTAGTGTTCGCTTAACAACCATGGCAAAATTGAGTTGTAAAAACAAGCAAGATTCACCTAACAATGGAAATTCTGGTCCAAATTCTGGTTGTAAGTCAAGGATTACCTATATAACTATTCCCTATAATCAGATCTCAGATCTTTTGCTTGTTTACTTACAATTAATTCTGGTGCTGTGAGCAACATGAATGAGCAAAGTTGTATGGGGAGATATTCTAGCTCATGTTCCAATTTCATAGAGCTATAACACTTTTGGATTGTATGCAAAAGCCTCAGGTTCAGTTCCCAGCATTACAAAGAAGAAAAGACTAAAATCATGACAAGCTTCCATCAGTCGGTATCCACAGTTGTGGCCCAGAGGTCTGACTACAGAAGAGACCGTGTGCCTTTTTATCAAAAGCAGTTTGTATAGATCGCACTATAATCTCTGCCCTTCTTCCCAATGTAACAGAAACACATCTATTGGAAAAGAATCGAAATAAGAGATTGGACAGTTAGTTAACTTGTTCAGGGCAAGAATGCACAATGGAAGGATTTGATTCGAAAGGATTTATAATATGTACTTAATATGTTCTTCGTTCTAAGGAATTTAATTCACAGCTAAAGCTGCTTTGCTGGGCCTGCTCTAATTCATTCCACTGTTGGCTGGATCGTTCGCCACCTTGGGAAACTTTAAATGGAATCCTTGAAGCAGATGTTGTCTAGAGAGTTACTTCTTTTGCCCCATTATGACCGGGAAAGACAGATGCTCTCCCAGATGAGCCTACTGTCACCCAGGCAAGCTAGCTATTCCTTCCTTTTCAGCAGATCACTTGTTCGTGGGAGTTTTCTCTCTGCTGGCTTCATAACAATGAGAGCCCACCTGATTTACTCGTAAAAATCAGTGACCCATCATCCTATCAAATGCTTTTCAGTGGTAAGCAAGCGTCATCTTTAGGCACCAGCCATTTCTCGCCTAAAATTAACATTTTTTGCTTGATGGTGGGTTGTAGTTGATAGATATCAATTCATGCTTTTTGCTGGAGGATGTTTCCTGAAGATCTGCTGCCAGCTTTGATAGAACTGAAGAAGAGCAAATGTTTTAACTGCAAGGTGGTTTACCACACAGGAGGGCAAGTATGTATTATGTCATCAGCAGCATTTGCGATAATGAAGTGCTGCACTGCAGGCAATTAATTTCAAGATTTAAATAGATAAACAGGAGAGAGAGAAAGAGAGGCTGTTCTTTGTCTCTCTGTATCTGAGTTCTGAGGATCATTAACTCCCTCACTTATTCTTTTTTGCTGTAACTCCATCTTGTTCTCTTTAATTGTGTGACTTTAAAGAATGTTACTGGCTTAGTTTTCTCTCTCATGTTTTTCTTGGTTTCTAAGTTTAAGCTCTACACAACATCACAGAAAAGGTTTTTTGCACCGAGGCACTTGGGTTGTCTGCCCGAAAATGTCTGGGCTGTTGCATCTTTTGCCACCTGCTTATTTTTATTACTTGATTTATTTTTATCCTGCTTTTATTAATTTTACAAATAATTCAAGGCGACAAGCATCTCTATTACTCCTTCCTCCTATTTTTCCCATAACCCTGCAGGGCAGGGAGGTCAAACTCTCATTATCATAGTGGCATCATGTGATGTATCGGACTTTTTCCCCCTTTCTTAAACCGGGCATGGCCAGTGCATGACGCATCCGGCCCGTGGGCTGGGAGTTTGACAGCCCTGCTGTAGGGTGAGTTGAGCTGAGAAAGAGTGACTGGCTCAAAGTCACCCAGCCAGCTTTCATGGCTAAGGCAGGCCTAGAACTCACAGTTTCCTGGCTTCTAACTTGGTGTTTTAACCACCAGATTGTCCATCCCTTTAACTTCTTGTATATATTTTCTTCCTTTGGAATAGTTTTTCTAAATACGATTTTTGATGTCCTCAATAAAATCAAAACACAAAAAGTATCACTGATACTTTTAGGACCACCTGTTTTTTTTGCACAACGGTAGGAACTCAAAGACAAGAACGCAGGTTCTGTAAATCCTAAAGCTGTCTTCTTTCTTTGCAAAGGAATTCCAACCTCTTCAGTACAAACCTCAAGATTTCTAACTCTGGATTTTCCAGAAAATTCCCAAACAGAAATCTCTTCAACTATTTTGATAATAGTTCCAACAATCTTCAACTATTTCAGAGAGAGGAGATATTGCTTCACAGCTTTCAAAGATATTAAGTCTACCCTTTTGATCTGTATTATAGAGTGCTCAGGCTACAGCATTTCAAATGATAGGGACTTTTTTTTAAAAAAACCTCACTGTACCTATGGATCCATTTGTTTCGGACATTGCAAGGTTAAATTCAGGTACAAATTCCATCTCTTTTCCCTCAAATGAGGCCAGCCTGTTTGGCATTGAAGCCAAAAGCTACTAGTTTGAGGGAGGCAGAAAACTAAATGCAACATTACCTCCAATCTTTGCTATTTTTTCCAGGGGAAAAGAAAAAATGACTCTTGACTGCATAATGTCAACCGAAAAATGTGAGACACAATTATTGAGCTCCTCAATAACATGATACCAAGGCACACTCACACACAGCTTTGCACAACAAAGTACCGGTATGTAATTAAAAAACAGATGTGCAGATGAATCACCATTCTTGATTTTCCAAAGGTGTGAAGGAGATCTTATATTTTAGGAATGATTCCTTAATGTAGCTTACTTAAAAACCTTTGAATACTAAAGCTGAACTTCAATAATATGCAAAGCAAGCAAAAGCGTGTCGTCTTTCTTAAAATAATTTTTAACTACTTTGACTAAAGAAGCATGCTTCTTGATTTTTAAAGAATTGTAGATCCATCCATTCACAACAGTTCCTGAGCAATTACCTGACCATTTTTTCAAATACATTTTTTTCTAGGCAATGACTCTGTTTTTGTGCATCCCTCTCACCCCTGTTCAATGGGTTTAAATCTCAAAGTGATGTCCTTTTGGCATGTACATATAGGAGGATATTCTGCTTCTGTGCACAGTGGCCTGCCTAATGTTTGAGATCTCACAAAGTTGCTGTTCCCTGAGGAAAGTCAGCCAGAAATAAAGCATAAGGAGATAGGGATGGTGGTGGAAAGAGAATGATGGGTCTGCTTCAGGGAACACACTGTTTTCTTTCAAAGACAACAGAGTTCTCAATGATTCATAGAAAATATGTGGGCTTTATGAATTATTCTGGAAATGTAGAATGCCACTGTAATTATAAAATCCAAAAAATGTTGCTGCAGTTGTGGAACTTTGTAACAAGACTTCCATAAACTGGTACCCATGGCCATAAAAATCTGCTGCTGCTTTTCCAAATGACTCTCAAAACAGCTTCCAGGAAGATTAAATAAATTCAATACATACTACAAGAACTTAGAATCTGAAATATACAAATGATCCATAATGCAGCCACTTGAAACCAGCCAAGTGATTACAAATTTCTTTTAATATATAAAACTAGACTTATTTTACAAATATCAAATTGGTGCAGTCTTATGTAACAAATCCAAAACCACTAAGGTAGTGTATTATACAGCACTTCTGGCAAATGAATGCATCTTTCAATATATCAAGAAAAAAAGGCAGTGTATACATATTAACGAATGTCCTTTTGAAGACAGAAAAGTATGAACAGGCATAGTGAATGGTGTTGGTGTATAAATTCCCTCTTCTCTGTCATATTTTATATCCTTAATTTATTTGACCAGCTAGTTAGTTATTAGATTTTAACCCGCCTTTATTACTTTATTCTTACTCCTTTTTGTCCCTTTTCATGTTGCTTACACTGAAAGCAACAGTACGATGGAAATAAATATATATGCACTGTTTTTTCCTGCTTCTCTTTTTACATTAATGAATATCAATGAAGTTTCACCTGGCAATTTGGTATTTGACATAAATAATAGCTGATAAATAAGGGACTGTACTTTGAAACTCCAGGGTAGAATGTTCTTCCTTATAGTTTTTGGCAATAGTAACTCAGAAACTATATGTTTGATGCAAAACCAATTTTTTTTCAGTCTTTTTTATTACAGAGACCAGATCTGTTTGACAACCCGATTATTCCTTTGATTTTGTGATAAAGCTCTATTCCCCAGAATGTTAGGAAGTTATTTGTGCCATAACCAGTTGCGTAGGTGTGTAGAATGGGCATAAGGATCTACAATTAGAGGGGAAGCTGCCTTTGTTTCAAGCAACAGAAATGGTAACTCAGGGAGGCATTTAAATACATTGTACATCACAACCCTAAACTTGGGTTTGTTTGTTTTTTCATATAGACTAAGCCCTAGTTATGCAGCCAGAGAATTCAAACGTTATCCACTGTTAAGAGCCATTGGCTACCTCTGTGGCAGATAAACTTTGCTTTTCTTATTATTCTAATAAAAAAACATATCAGAATCCTATCTTCCTGTAAACCCACAATCAAAATTAAAATGTAACATATTGCAGTGGATTAAGAATGTAGGGTGCTGCTTTTCTGAGAGCAGAGAACTAACCCAAGCTGCTCTAATGTACCTTCTGTCTATTAAATTATATTTATCCTTGTTCAGTGTAAATACATACAGACTTGTCTTCTGTTTGGTAAATATAATTATTTTTACATAGAATACTTTAGGAAGGGGAACGGTGTGCTGGGCTCTCTTTTTCTTTTTCTCTCTCTCTCCACTAGAAGAAAAAAATAATAATACTTAAAGCTATCCTCTATGGATTTTCTTCACTCAGAAGAGAAACTCCAGAATGCATGAAACACTGGCGCCTTCTGCCTGATCCATATTCATAACCGTTCCTTTACTGTGACTGATTTATGCCCCTTTGCTCCCCCAGGGTGTTCAGTCTAAAATAAAGGCAGACCAAACAGAAGCCAAGCACTTCTTTCGGCAGGAGGGAGAAAAAAAAGAGCAGTCAAGCTGTTCAAGAAAGAGAAACTCATTTCTTTAAGAAGGTTTGCTTCTATAGGTTACACAATCAGGAAATATATACTTGCCAAAAGATGGAAGCAATGGTTTGGTTTGGTTTGGTTTGGTTTGGTTGGTGTAAAACCTCCAGTAGCTGCATAGTGATTCAGCATCTCTGTAGAGGTGGCGGCCGTTGCTTTCATTATTTATCTAGTGCCATAAGTGCACAGCAATTGGGATTGCCAGATGTCCCTATTATGACAGTCCTGGAAGTCTGTGTGGTATAATGAATAGAGTGTCAATTGTTAACCTGGGAAACCTGGATTCCAGTCCATACACAGCCATCTTTCAAAATGGGTGGCATAGTCATCTTTATTACAAGAGTGGTGTTATGACAGACATACCACATATAACTGTGCTATCCAAAACTCATTCAAAGCAGGCTAGGACAGAGAGAGATGATAGATAGGTGTGTGTGTGTGTGTGTGTGTGTGTGTGTGTGTGTGAGAGAG
>JAOYMU010000098.1:124800774-124821138 GCA_025802295.1 Psammodynastes pulverulentus | reverse complement strand
CCTCTTTGCAACGATGTCTGCACGCTGGGGAGGGACGATCGCCGCGCGGGGGCGGGGGCTGGGGGAAGCAGCCAGGAGAAGCCTCTCGCACCGGGCCACTGAAAAATTTTCAAACGCTTACCGGTCCACGGCAATAAAAAGGTTGGGAAGCACTGTTCTAGACTAGTATATCACATTTTTTTCCAATGTGATCTACTAATTTCCAGAAAGTCTTTAAAGGAGTGGAAATTAATTAAAAGGATAGGATTCAATACTGGTAAGTAGAATTACACTCATGTATTCCTTTCCTCTGCACACATTGTTATTTTTTTTTAACTGCATTAAACCAATCTCCAGGAACATATTCATTTTTCCTGCCATAATTTGAAATAAATACAAAAGTTGGAATTCCTGGCAAGGCTTTGACCCCTTAAGTTCCGGAGGACCTTTCCAGTTTAAATTCAATTTCAATTAGAACTGCTATAATCTCCAGGAACATATTCATTTTTCCTGCCATAATTTGAAATAAATACAAAATTTGAACAATAGCACTGCCAAAATTCTGATGCAGTCTCATAAAAGTAGTTTCCTCATGTCTGTCTTCGAAAATGTTCAACTTTCCAAAACTGAAGTTTCTCCTTTCTGTGACTTCTGTTAACAGAAGCTTAATTAGATCTCACCAAATTATTTACAGGATTGTCCTTGGCATTCTATTGCACCCCAAATTAATTAATAACTTTGATATTATTAGATGTTCCAAGAAAACAGTCAAAACACTTTGATCACCAACGCTTCCTATTTGCCGAACAACCTATTTTTAGATCAATCCAATTCCTCTGTAACATTTCCTGACAGGAGAGAGTTCTTCCCTTAGTCAATCATCTACTAAAAAAGAAAAATGTGTCAGGCTTACTTCCTTAAATGTGTATTTTCCTTGTTCTTTTCTGCAGATGATCATAGTAGAGTGAAACTAAGACCTTTACCAGGAAAAGATTCAAAGCACAGCGACTACATTAATGCCAATTACGTTGATGTAAGTTGTTTTGTTACTTCCTCAGCTCTCTCGAGAAATCTTGTCCCTCAGAAGAAACAGAAAGTCTTAATGCATGCAGAACTTTTCATTTTTCAATTTCAACTCCAAACTCCTCAAACGTTCAGTAGAAAAGAACTCTGCTCCGGAGATGTATACATTATTAATATGATTGCTATTGCAGATACTTTTATCTTACATACTATTGTGATTTCCTTTGAAGGGTTACAACAAAGCGAAAGCCTACATTGCCACCCAGGGCCCTTTAAAGTCAACATTTGAAGATTTTTGGAGAATGATTTGGGAGCAAAACACTGGAATTATCATCATGATTACAAATCTTGTGGAAAAAGGAAGAGTAAGCGGAATAGCCTACATTTATTACCATAACATTTTTCTCAATTCTCACCAGAGAATTGTGTGATCTTTTTTTCTGTTTTGTTAAGGAGCTGCACTGGTTTCATTGCGACATAAACTGTAATAATAAATCACTATATGAGGCAGATCTCATTTCTGCTCATGGGTAACCTATAACAGGCACGACGTGAAAGTAATTTATTTCCTGCATAATACAATATTTAATTAATATACCGTATCCAAAACTATTTGCTAGGAGTTCCTAGGCGGACCAGCAGGGGAGGGGAGAGGAGAGGGTTCCACGCAAGCAGCAGGCGTATGTGCTTGCACATGCAACTCCATGGACCTACACACATAAGCATGCACATTTGCCACTCATACATATGGAGCTGTGCACACAAGCATGAATATCTGCCATTGTGCAAATGTAACTGCGCAGATACACAGACTTGTGTGACCGGTTCCAAATGGGCTATGGTCCGGTAATGGGCCACAGCCCGGGTGTTGGGGATCTCTATCTTAAAAGAACAGTGGGACAAAAAAGGAGGTTCACTAGCTAACGTTGGCTGTAATGGGTTGCCACTAGAAAAAGAAATGAAAAAAACACTTACAAAATGTTTGTAGCCCATGAAAAATAAGACCTAGAAAACTAAGTTTGAAGCTGGCATATTCCAGTTCAATTCCAAGACATTGTCTCCATTTTTATGTATACGCTATCATTCCATAAAAATTATAATCAAAACAATTCATGGTAGTACAACATGCAGCTGAAGCTAACACAAATAAAAACCAGACAAATGACAAAATATATACAAATATAAGACATTAACAAAAATTAAATTATACTAGGAATTTATGAATTTATGTAAAAATATATCAGATAATCTATATTATAAACAATATTTCACAAATAATGTCCTAACAATTGTTACATGAAATAACCTATCTATAAAAATTCTTAACAAAGGGTTAAAAAAACATAAGCAGTTTTTCCAGAACAACTAAAAAAGAGAAATGTAGCTCTTTTATTCAGCCAGATCTCTGATTGAATCCTCCTTAATTCAGTGTCTCTGGCATCATACAGACTTTTAACATTTTATGTTATTCTTCTTTCCTCAGAGAAAATGCGACCAATATTGGCCAACTGAAAACAGTGAGGAATATGGCCATATCATTGTCACACTGAAGAGCACAAAAGTACATGCTTGCTACACTGTCCGCCGCTTCACAGTCAGGAATGCAAAAATGAAAAAAGTGAGCAATATCATTACACTACGTTGGTTCAAAAATAAATGTCCCTTTGGGATGTTGCTACTGAGTGTGACTCATTCATACATACATACACTCTCTCTACAGTGTATAACGAAGCAGAAAGAGCCAGAAAACCAAGAACAACGCAATGCACATAGCAGAAAATCAAATTGTATAACTTTACAATTTGACAAGGCTTGAGAAATTAAGAATGTTTAATGGCTGAGAGAAATGAGTACAATAATTGAAATGACAAGTGAATGAAAAAGAAAATGGTTCATCACCATCTTTTTTTTTTCAAATTCGACACTTGTTGAACAAGGAATTTATATTAGGCATCATAAATTACTGTAATGGTTTTCTGAGTAGGCTGAACATCAAAAATAAGCAAAATAAACAAAACAAGATTATGTCTGTGAATTTTGTTAGATTTTAAAAATGTATAAAAATTGCCAAATGGTTTACATACATTTCCTAATCAGTCCAATCATTATAGCCAAGGATTACACAGATTGTAGTCCAGCAACTTTGGGAGGGCCAAATTTTACTACTCTTACTTAAATTCAGATGAAATACAGCTATGAACCTGAAAGACATAGATCAATTTTATCTTAATTGCATTTTGGAGGATAGTGTTTTCAATTCATGTCAGGCTGTAAGAACTTACTTGAAACTATGTCTTATAAATTGATATGTTAGACCAATAATGTGAAATTACAAAGCAGGTTTTCTTGTAAAGCAAACTGTATCTCAATTGTTTGATAATAATATTATATTAGAATTTATAGGCCTTGTTCACATAAAATCCTTAAATTATAGCACCGTTGAGTTTATTCTGCTCTAGTGTATTCAGAGAGAGCTGAACAGTAAAGGAAAAATGTGAACGCAAGGAAGCCTTGATGTTAATTAATATTAATATTTTCTACTTGTATGTTTCATGACTTCTGAATCAAAAGGGGAATCCCAAAGGTCGTCAGAATGAAAGGACAGTGATTCAGTACCATTACACACAGTGGCCTGACATGGGGGTACCTGAATATGCACTTCCCGTGCTGACATTTGTGAGAAGATCCTCTGCAGCCAGAACTGCTGAGATGGGTCCAGTAATTGTACATTGCAGGTATGTTTGGACATTGTCAATCCATTCTTCTTGACAACATAGTGTAAATCACGGATGTCAAACTCGCCACATCATGTGATGTCACATGACATTTATTTTTTTTGCCTTCATGGAGCTGGGGTGGGCGTGGCCTGCGCGTGACGCATCCAACCTGCGGGCCGCCAGTTTGACGCCCCTGGTGTAGATTAATATAAAGTTGCAACTGTGATTTGGTTTTTATTTACAACAGTATGTCTATGTGTCCATCACCTGTTCTTTTAACTGCTGACATTTTTACAAATCACCATCTAAATGCATTTAGCGACATAATGACAATGATGACATTCAATACCAAAATAAATAGCTACATTTACCACAGTAATGGAACACTCATATTACAGAGAGACTTGAATCTGAGACACTATGTTATTTTTCCAAGCTCATTCATGGAATGTAGGATTAAACCAAGGTTTCTAAGTCACCATCATATTTATGATGTCATCTGGTTCTGGATTTTTATTTTGTTAGTAACGTAAATTATTCTGGAAACAATACTGAAAAGCACTGTATCATAAGTAGGCACCAAGCTAAACAAAAAAAAAAAAACACATGGTGAGGGAAACAGGTATATTTGCATTGATGAGATTTCGTAATATATCCTGATTGCCCAAAAGAGCTTTGGGTTTCCTGGATGTGTAAGATATTAGCATTCTTATTTTTTCTTGTAAATCTGAAAAAAGAAACCATCTGAAAAAATGTATCATCGGTACTTGACCTCATAATTTTTCTGCATGTTTTATTTGGTAAAGTTCATTCTCCAGAATTGAAAAGGATGTTATGATATACAATGAAAATGTTTGATATATCAAAAAGGAGAAATTACAGAACATCGTTCCGAATATCATTCATTCTGAAGTTGCTGTACAACCATAATTGGAGAACTGGTAGCAGAAATTTTGAGTAGTTTGGAGAACCGGTGGTAACCTTCTCCCAGGAGTGGGAGGGAATGGACATTTTGCAGGATCCTTCCCCTGCCACGCCCACCAAGCCAAGCCATGCCCACCAAGCCACACCCACAGAACCGAAAGTAAAAAAATTTGAATCCCATCACTGATTGGTTTCTAACTAAACTTTCCCATGCAGTCAGCTTTGAAATTAAATAATAGTACACGTTCAAAAACCTGATTTAAAATTGAAACTTAGTAATCATAGAACAATTGGGAAGCAGATTTGAAACATCCTGAGTTGGGGAAATAGCTTCCATATATTCCCTGTTCAGAGCTAGTTCCTCCCTGAAAATCACATTAATATGCGCTGTGACATAGAAAGATCCTTAAATGCGAGGTGAAGGCTGTGATGAAAGAGTGTTTTGTGAGCATGCAAATAAAGATCTTAGAGAAGAAAGATAAAGGAAAAGTGAGGCACTTGACAGTTGAACATAAGAGAAAGAAAACACAAGACATTTTTATCTTCAAAGAAAAATCTTGAAGTCCTGGCAAAGCAAACATTTAATCAACCACAGAAAGGTTTATTGGTTGAAGTAATACAATTTAGTACTAGAACCATTTACATGTATCATTTGGGGTGCTGGCAATGAGATCGCTAAAGGATAGAAACATAGGGTACCTTAAGCCATTTTGTCAAAATTCCCCAGAGAACTTGGTTTCAGCACCAAAGCATATTCCAGTCCCAATTTTGGGACTACCCGCTGCGGCCAGAGCCATATCCTATTCCATTTGAAGAGGTTCAGGTTGAACATTGCTTACAGCACTTCCACGGTAGTTATGAAAATTAGTAATAGTGTCGAGGCATTCTTCCTTAATATTTAATTATGTTTTTTACTGCTTTGTTTCTTTTCTTTTGATTGGGGTTGTAGTGCTGGTGTTGGCAGGACTGGTACCTACATTGTAATAGACAGTATGCTGCAACAAATAAAAGACAAAAGCACAGTTAATGTCTTGGGTTTCCTGAAACACATCAGGACACAGCGCAACTACCTCGTCCAGACGGAGGTAAGAATCAGAAACGTATTCATTGCCATTACTGCAGTCAGTCGCTCTCAACTACATTTTGTTATGTGAAGTTTGATTGTTGCCCTTACTACTAAAATAATTTAATGCTGATTAAATTTAATGCTGATTAAATTTCTTGTGTGAGCCACTCTCTCTCTCACACACAAATAATTTTGAAGAAAAAAAGGTAAAGGAAAACTCCACCAATTGGAAAACTATTAAGCTCAGCTCTGAGTAAAAAAACATGACCTAACGAACTGCTGACTGAGCCAAAACTGGGAAATGGAGGAAGACAGGAAGTGGAGGGGTGTCCTCAGATTTAGCTCAGTCAACAGAACTGAAGACAGAAGCTAAACCCAGGCGTAGACTCTTGGAACAGAACTCACAGGAGAATAACACAATTTGCTGGTTAAATTTCTTGTGTGTATCTGTTCGTTTTGCAAGTATAAAGAATTATTATGTGCCATCAAGTCAATGTTGATTCTTAGTGACCACATAGATATACTCATCCATACTTATGAATGAGTATATTCAAACAGATTGTTTTTCATGTACAGGCAGTCATCGACTTACAACCATTCATTTTAGCGATCATTTAAACTTACAGCTGCAGTGAAAAAAGTGACTTATGACTGGTTCTCACACTTAAAACCATTAAAACCTCCCTGCAGTCATAAAGTCATCATTTGGATGCTTGCCAGCCAGCATATATTTCCAATGGTTGCAGCACCCCAGGATCATGTGATCGCCATTTGAAACCTTTCCAGATGGCTTCCAACAAGCAAAGTCAGTGAGTGAAGCCAGAGTGCCTTAACCATCATGAGATTCCCTTAACTGCAGTGATTCATTCAACAGCCATGGCAATCGTGGTCATAAATTCAGGCACAACTCATTGGACAACTGTTTTGTCTAGGAACAGAATTTTGAATTCCAACTTTGGTCAAGATTTGAAGACCACCTGTATTGTAGAAGTATTGTAGAAGTCAGAATAAACTAAGTGCTTAAGAAATTATTGGGGATGAAGTTGGGACAATACAGACCCCAAATTTAAAAACTTTAAATATTTTCAAGATTGACTTTATTAGCATTATTTGAAATGCACAGCCCTTTTAGAAAGGTTAGAGAGAAAAGTCATCCCATAATTCCACTTTTTTTAAACTCATAACACTATTTTAGTTTGATCAAAGTAAACAGAGAGAGGCGATTTATGTTAGACCCAATGGAAGAAATATTAGAGATGTTGGGGGAAAAGGGTAATAAACAAACAGAGGAGAAAAACAAAAGGAAAAATGCTCCAGAAATAAAACTATCAGTGAAACTGAAAAGCTATGTAGGTAATATTTGGTCCAAGGTTGTTGCAAATATCTTGCCTTGCATGAATCAAAAGCACTTGTATTTCATTCAGAATGGAATCATACATGCCCATCTCTCTTTGCTTCTCTTAGGAGCAGTATGTTTTCATTCATGATGCCTTGTTGGAAGCCATTCTCGGGAAAGAGACTGAAGTTTCTGCCAATCAGCTCCATAGCTATGTCAACAGCATTCTCATACCTGGCATTGGAGGCAAGACTCGACTAGAGAAACAGTTCAAGGTAAATTTTGAAATTCGTTGTGTGGATCTGATCAAAGTATTTCAGGTTTATACCTACATTGCATTACACTCATGTAAGAAGCACCAAAATGCTTCTGGGTTGAAAGGATTAATTGGTGACATCACCATTGCCCGGGGGACACCCAGTTGGGGACCCCTTTCATGACCCCGGCAGGAGTTGGAGCAAAAGATGGGAGCTCACTCCATCCCATGGCAGCACTAGGATCTCAAACATAGTCTTGCTAATTTCCAACCCGATGTCCTAACTACATAAGTCACTGTGCTCCAATACACTTACATGATTTATCAATCTTAGTTTTGAATGGTTTTCATTGTTATTGCTGCCCTTCCTGGCCAATTTTGATACTTAGGTCATTCAAGTAATTCAAGAAAATTGAAATGGTAGGATTGATAATATCCTTAAGTCATAGTTCAGCCCTGCTCTTTGTGATGCCCTCATAATGTGGTTTTTTTTTCCCTTAGGGAATTGAGTCTACAATTAAAACTAGATATGTTAATCAAAAAATTAGGAGCCTATTGTAGCATAAGGTGGAGGAGATCTTTAAAATATATTTTCAGGAATCTGAAGCTGATAGCAAGGGGGCAAAGGGTAGAATTTGCTTTGTGTATGCAATGTTATTGTTTTAACTAAAATAGGTTACATTACGCTTCTCAAACACTTAACATAATTGATACAATGTCTTCTTTTATCCAGAAATGGCACATCATCATCCACCTCATTCTTTTGCTCTTCTGCTGTCATCTTGGGGTCTCTGGGGGCAACACAACATGCATTCTTCCTACCAACGGAATGATATAGATAGTCCTTGCTTAAGGACCACAATTGGGATTGGCAATTCCATGGCTCAGCGATGCTGTCTCTGAATGAAGCATCACTTGACAATGACATGTTTATAAAAGTCTCTTCCCATTTGGTCATTAAGCAAGACATCATGTGATTGTGACTTGCAATTTTATCGCCAGCCGCTCCACCGACTGCTGGTTGTGAAGTCCACAAACGGCAATCCCATGACCATGGGAATGCCTGTCAGTTGCAAAGTACTCAAATGTCGATCATGTGACCACAGGCCGTAAAGTTGCTTTTTCAGGCAGTCATAACTCAAACGGTTATTAAACAAGGCAGTCATTATGTGAGGTCTACCTGTACAGCATTGCAAGTATAAAGATACTTTAAAAAAAACAACAAAGAGTTTCACAGTCACTTCCTTGAAGCTTGGAAGAAGTCAAACAAATATATACTATTCATTCTCAACACATACCAGCTGCCTAAAATTGCCTACAAGGTAAGATTTTAGGCATAAATATAATTTCACCCATCCAATGATCCTCTTCACAGAATTTGAAAATACCATATCTATTATCAGGATCAGTCAGCTATGGAATCAAAACTGGAATATATGCAAAGAAGTTCCACAAATTGGTCACAACTATTCATTTTACACAATGGATAAATTGTAAAATGTATCTGTCAAACGAAATAAATTAGCATAAATAAGATGGGAGGGGGTCATTTCAACCCTGAGCTACACATATTCTCATTTATTGTTATCCTAAATAAGTTGATATTAATTGCAATGTTTAAGATTCCTAGAAAACAGTAAGTAGGAGGAAAAATTCATCAAGCACAGCTTTGTTTAATGTTTTACAAAATAAAAGGGCATGTTTTCACTTTATATCTTCAGCAAAAGCTAAACTGAACTTATCAAACTAAGGTGAAATAGAATTCTATTTAAAAATGAGAATTATACAGGCAAGAACCAATAAATATTTATACAAATCATTTTTAATGCAGGGTGTGTCTTTGATTCTTTCTAGCATTGTGAATTCTTTTAACAGTAACAACACATTTTGGTTTTCTAAGCATTCTTTTTTTCAGAAATAGAAAAGTATATGCAGGTTTATGTTTTAAAAGACTGATCAAGAATTAATCTTGTTCCTTTTCTGTTTAAATTTTGCAGCTGGTTATGCAATGCAATGCAAAATACATAGAATGCTTTAGTGCCCAAAAAGATTGCAACAAAGAGAAGAACAGAAACTCATCAGTAGTGCCATGTAAGATCTCATCTTAGAATTTGATTCTTGCTCTGCATAAATCCATTCCGCTAACTGTTAATGTATATTTGCATGAAGTGGGACAGGGAATGAATTCAACTGCTTTATATTCCAGAGTTAAGGTTGAGTAGAACCTGCATGCAGACCAAACACCAATACTTGAATTTGAGATGCCTGATTAAAAGTAGCCTTGTGCCAAATACTTTTGTTTTTAACCAAAATATAAGAGCTCTGGAACACTTGTACTATAGCATGATGATGATTTTCATACATTCTAAAAACCTTGTAATAAAGAGGTGCAATCTTCTACAGTTTGTCTACGTACAGTTTCCTGAAAAAATTTCCAGGGCAAAATAAGTTCAGTTGAACACGGACAGGGTACCCAACCGGGGAGGTACAGTGGAAAGGGAGGGTTGTTTGTGCTGATGAAATGCTGTGTATGTTCATCTATGAGACAGGCAAGAGAGAGTCTGGATTTTTTAAAACTGATTCCACAGCCTGAAAAAGTTTGAAAATTCATGTTTTCAATGAGGCTCATGGAGTTAGTTAGTTTTCATTGGGTGGTTTTGACAATAAAACACAGTACAAGTAATATTTTATTTCAGAAATTATGTTTTCATGTAATTTTTTTTTATCAATTTAATCTGTTATTTTATCATCCAAATCAGATCATGGGAAAACTAGATTTTGTTAAAATAATCCTACTGTGATGATTAAGATCGATTTGACATATAATTTATTTGTTTGATGCTGCAGCTGAGCGAGCAAGGGTAGGACTAGCACCATTACCTGGCATGAAGGGAACTGATTACATTAATGCCTCATATATCATGGTAAGATAATAATCATTTATGTTTAAGTAAATCCAGAGAAAACATCCAAATCTTCAATTGTTCTGTCTCTATAGATTGATCTGTCTTGTATTCCATTAAAAATTATGTTTCCTTTGCTTAATAAGAGATCTGTATTGAGGATTATGGATTTCTGTGTACATTAAAAAATAGTTTGCATAAATTAAAAATTAAGGCAGTCTGTCCTATGCCTCCTTGGAAAGGAAGGCTGAACAGTAGTTTAAAAGTTATGTTTAACCCTATAGGAATTGGTTGTATGTTCAAGAACAATAAATTATGCCAGGTATCAAGGCTGATATGTTCACTAATAATGTATTTTGCATTATTGTTCAACATGTCTCTATGCAATCTCATTTTAAGCTACTTAGAGTTGTTAGATTGAAGTAGCATTGAAAACCAAGTGATACATAAGCAATAAATTTTAGTGCAGGTGTAAAACATGCTAAATGACACTTAATCCAAAAGTGATTTGCTCCTATTATTTGAAAACAATAGTTCACTTATTTATTTCTTTAAAATACAGTTGATCATGTTAGCATGCATTCTGAAAATGATAATTTCTGGTAGAATCCATTCAGTTAAGAATACCATATTTATAGTTTTCTTTAAAGTTTATTTTAAAATTTATATGGCAGAAAGCACGAGAGAGAGAGAGAGAGAGACTGAGGCTCACTGATTGGCTGGCTAGGGGTGGCTAAGAACAATCCAAACATTATAAAACCTCTACAAACAAAACAAAAACACAAGTAAAATAACATATAATGTTCTTCAGTATTGTTATTCAGATGAATTAACCAATAAGTTGTTCAATTACTTTTATCTTCACCCAAGGTGTTTAATGTTTCCAAACTATTCCCTTCATGAAAAATTGCTGTTTGTTTCTTTTAAAGGGCTACTATCGGAGCAATGAGTTCATCATAACACAGCATCCCTTGCCACATACAACTAAAGACTTCTGGAGAATGATCTGGGATCACAACGCACAGATCATTGTCATGCTTCCAGATAACCAGAGTTTAGTAAGTGATTTCATATGCTGCGTATTTGTATGGTAGCACAATAAGAAACAACCAGATTATCTACCTGCTTCTCCCTCTATTTCAATGAAAATTATAGCCAGACAATACAATTTTGTAATATGCAGATTATGCAAAGAAGTTTGGGAGCACCTGGGGAAAAGATAGCTGAGGGCAGGAAATTTTGTACAGTACATCTTCCGGCAACAATATAGCAAAAAAAAAATGTTTTACATATCAAGCAATAAAAAGGATTATCTACTAATATTTTATGTGAAAATATTTTTTTTTAATTTAAATTTTTGAATCAACACCTAAATGGTTTTGTAGGTAGAAAACAAATAAGATAATTGTATTTCACAGCAATAACTGGCATATGGCATTATGAAACAAGACATAATTATATAACTCTATTTCTGGGAAATGTTTATCCCTTTAAATGTGGATCATATATAAACGTTGTAAAATAAGCATCTTCCCATGAAGCCAATTACAGGTTAAGAATTGCTGTGATGAAGAACAGTATACTGTTGGGTTGTTGTTGTTTTTCCTAAGAGAAGGATTTTGCAGAAAATTAGTTCGACTTCATTTAATAGTCTTGCCTATCAAATGAAGTTTTGATCTGGTGAATTCTACCTGTTTAAAGATTAAAGCAATATATTCAAATGTCTTCCGTTTGATTCAATTGTCTTCAGGCAGAAGATGAGTTTGTATATTGGCCAAGTCGGGAAGAATCCATGAACTGCGAGGCATTTACCGTCACCCTTATCAGCAAGGACCGGCTGTGCCTCTCTAATGAGGAGCAGATCATCATCCATGACTTTATCCTTGAGGCTACTCAGGTATACACAATATCTTCCAGAGGTGAATCTAAAGTCTGTTTGCCATTCAAACTCCTGCTGATGTTGGCTAATATTTGAGATGAATGATTTGCAATGGGATACGGACGCATGTCTGTATTTGGTCACAAAGGTCTTAATATCATTTTCTTTCTTCTCAGAGATTGTTTCGGTAGTATCCCAACAGCCAAGGGCACAAAGGCTTCAGCAGGGAGCCAAAGCCCTCTTTGCTGGTATTAGCCTTGAGTCACTAAGTCCAAAACTCACGATACAGAAGAATAAGAAATCCAAAAGGTTCTATCGAAGTCTGGAGTCAGTCTTGACACGTCTGTCCTCGCTGAAGGACCGAGTGAAAAGCTGGGAATCCCTGGCAACAGGGGAGTTCTTAACAGCTTGACAGACTCGGTCCAATCAGCTGAACAGACGAGATCAACCCATCCTGAATTCTATTTCCACCCACTATGGAGAATGCCATTTCCATAGAAAGCTATAATATTTAAGCTTTTACAGAACTAAGCATGAAATGACTTCTCAAACAAAAACACAGCGGGTTTGAGGTCCTAATTTAAAAAAAAAAAAAATGTGTTAAAGCTCAATATTTTTCTTTCAAATTTTTATGATAAATACTCACTAGCTATTCTCCCAGATCCTATTGAGAGCAACTTATTCAGGCTATAATTTGTCCTCCAGGGCATTGAGATAGAGCAACAGTTAAGTTTCAGTTCAAATGTTAATATTCCTCCTTAGTAAATTTAGATTTACTAATGGTTTTCCACATTTCATGCAATTTTGCAATATATGCTACAACAAAGAAATTATTTCTAATTATTAGCTGTTCAGTCATCTCAAATCACAACTGGGTGCTATATACATTTATATGTTGCTTTCTATAAAAGAAACAGAGCTCATATTGAAACTGAAGGGTTTTTTAAAAAGACATTTGGAACGGCTAACAGAAAAGCTAATCTGTTGTTCCAAAAATATTTAACATGTTTTGTTATGTTCTGCAGCAAAATGCCAGGATGCCCTATATGTATGGTTCTTTGGCTGACTGATTATCTGATATTTGGGACTCATATATAATCAAGTGGCACTTCTATGTTTTTTTATTTTTAATGAGGAATCCTTGGTGCTCTCTGAGCTTGTTTTTTTTTCCTTGCAGACATTTCATTACCCAAACTAAGTAACATCATCAGTGCACTGTTATCTAGTTTGAGCAATGAATCATCTGGAAGGAAACAACCAAGCTCAGAGAGCAGCAAGGACCCCTCATTTCCACCCTGAGCAACAAATATTATCCTGTATTTTATTTTTAAATAATTAAAACATAACACTGTTTTTTATTTTGTTAGTTGATGTGTAAGATTTGCCTTTTATATTTCTTGCAATGGTGTAATGAATAATTGCATCCGGATTTTCACATGTAATAAATATGCAGCATGGGTGTTATCCAACCATCCTAATTGTCTAGATATTATATTTGGACTCAGCATACAGTAGATTTCATGACATGCAACATAAGAGGAATTTATTGATGCAGAAATGTCACCTACATTTTAAAAAATAGGGTATGGAGCAACCTCAGAGATCACTATAGCAACTGGAGCACGCTCGCCAAAATTGAGCAAAGAGAGGTCATAACCATTAGGTGCTGTTAAGAATCACCTTTTTTCTTTCTAGTAATATTGGGGATGAGTTAAAAAACATTTTTACAACACCAGCATTTTCTTTTTATATATAATTGGTGAAATTGGGACATTCTTTAGTATCATAAATGAATTCATTTCTGATTTCTTGGAGAGATAAATACTTGTTCTTCCTCCATCAAAGGATTACTGTTAAGTAAGGTGGTTGTAAAGGATCCAAGGAACTCCTGTGGGAGAAGTTATCTTCTGGGCTCCTCTATTTAAGACAGGGTATTCAAAGTATATGATGTCCATTGGGGAAATGGAAGTTGATTCTCATTGCTTCACTGCCTTACTGGAGTTTTAAACCTCAATATTATTACTAAGGCTTATCTGGGCTCTTTCCTTTTCTTCCCTTTCTTTTTCTTTAGCCCCAGGACTACACTTTAAAAGGGGAGGGGGTTGGACCAGGGGAAATAAGGCTATAGCAGAAGCTTGTAAAAGGACCCACTAAATGGTTGTCATCTTAGCATCTCCTTCAAAACAAATATTGACAAATGTATACACTGTTGGGGCTGAAGGTATAAAATGTAGTTATTTCAACTATAGAAATGGAATTAAAATGGTGAAAGTTGGCCTGATTTTTATTTCAGGATGATTACGTTTTGGAAGTTCGCCACTTTCAGTGCCCTAAATGGCCAAATCCAGATGCCCCAATCAGCAGTACCTTTGAGCTTATCAATATAATCAAGGAAGAGGCCTTAACAAGAGATGGCCCAACCATCATTCATGATGAGTATGTATATTCACTGCATTAATTTGTATAAAGATTGGAGAAAATATAAGAAGTATAAAATCTTGTGAACATTCATCTAGGAGGGAGGTAAAAGATATTATTGACTTCTCTAGGAATATTAGAATTCTGTTTAAATTTTCGTAAATATTCTCCTGTATCCAAGTTTATACTGAAATTAATACAAATAGAGAAGAGTGGTTTTTAAATGTTTGTATTGTTCCATGACTTACAAAGGTATAATATTAGAGATATTTTTTGCCAACTTGTATTAAGCCATGGCTAGTTTTAATGTTTATCTAGTTTGTAATCATTTTGCTGAGCTTGCCATGTTAAAAATTGTTTCAAAATTAGCCTAGTTATTCATTTGAGCACTGCAAGGTTATCTTTCTGGTAAATCCATTCTAGTATTTGTTATATTCATTGAATTTTATTTTCATGTTTTAAGGTACAAGTTCAGCTTTTAATTGCATTCTGAGGAAATGTAGCAGAAAATATATTTTTCCGCTAAGTGGACCCATCCTTTTCATTCCTTGTTTTACTCCTTCGAGAATAAATACTTGACAAAAACTCCGGAGGAAATTCAAGAAAAATTAAAGCTGACATAGAAACATTAAAGTTTCCGTTCAGCCAAATAAGCCTGGATCTCTTATAGGGAATAAAATTAGTCTTTGGTTTTGCAGGTATGGAGCAGTGGCAGCTGGAACATTATGTGCTCTGACTACCCTGTCTCAGCAACTGGAGAATGAAAATGCTGTTGATGTTTTCCAGGTGGCAAAAATGATCAATCTGATGAGGCCTGGAGTATTTACAGACATTGTAAGTTTGAAACTGGGAAAGATAGTTGTGGTTTACAAACAAATCATTCAACAATAAGAACTATTAAGAATCCTTGCATGGATTTTGTGAAGTCCTAAGTTCTTGCCATCTTGGTTCAAATATGTGATCTTTTTTTTTTTTTAATTACGTGCCGTTTGCTGTCCAGTCACTTCATGTGAGAGGAGTGGCTATACAAATAGGATACAGAAATATTTTTCTCCTGCTTTTTTATGGGATTTCTCCATGTGGTCTAGTCATATGCACAGCTGAACTGTGAAATCAGTGCTCTTTTTCCTTTAAAGGATCTCAGAGTCGCTTTGCAGAGTGAGATGGGCAGCAAATAAATATAATAGTACCTATATGTAATTGACGGAAAAGCATAATTTATTCTCCCATAATTTATTCCAAAGGCTCTTCTTCTTTTCTATTGATAGAAGTTCTGTCTTGGATTGCATCCTAAGAGCCATTCTTCAGCACTTTGCATAACTTTAGGGACACTGTAGGGTGAACATGCCCTCTCTTTCATATTACCATGCAGAGGCTTTTACCAGAGACTTCATGCATGCAAGCAAGCAGGCTTGTTCGATGGCAAGACAATATCATTTATATATGTTCTAATTAATGATTGAAAGTGAATGGAAACACACTGAAGAAAATTCTTTTGGGGAGGGCTAACAATATAGTTTTATAGAAATTATTTTTAAAAATGAAAGATGAACTGTTGTACCATTTTGGGAAGTGAGAGTCACACCATAATGTAAAGCTTACTGAGTTGTGTGAAGAGTAAAAAAAAACAACCCTCTTTGGGCTCCAACTGGAATCTTAACAGGCAAAAATGAATCACTCTGGAAAATCCAATCTGGACATAAAATACAGCAGCATGGAAACGTCTACTGACCCCTCAGGTGGCACATGTGACACCACTGTTACACCAGTTGCCTATTTGCTTCTGGATCAATGGTTATATGCTACCAGTTAGGCCCAGTTCGGGCGAACTGGTATCAAAAAAAGCTATTGGTTCAGCCGAACCAGTACTAAAAAAACCCCTACCACAAAAGCCGAACTGGTTCCTCTGACAATCAGCCGAGAGGATAAAAGAAGAGCAAAGTGGATGGGTGGGTGGGTCGTTCCTACGCTTGTTTCTTCTTTATCCTCACAGCTGATTGGCGTGGTGCCAGTGGTGGTATTCTGCTGGTTCGCGGCTAATCGGGCGAGGCGGCAGCACTGGTGAGCAGTAGCTCTGACGATAGGCATTTGGGCGGTTTTTTGGGGCCCTCCCACCTGCCCACGTT
Source organism: Psammodynastes pulverulentus (assembly GCA_025802295.1). Lineage (NCBI taxonomy): Eukaryota > Metazoa > Chordata > Lepidosauria > Squamata > Psammodynastidae > Psammodynastes > Psammodynastes pulverulentus. Next base: position 124,804,511 of record JAOYMU010000098.1, on the reverse strand, counting down.
CTTTCTTTACCGTTATCCGCTCAGCTAAATGACGCGGCTGAGTGGATTGCCCTGCTAGAACAGCTGAGAGGCACTTTGGCTGGGGCTTGACTGAGCTGTGCACACGCACGCGCTGTCACCAAACTGGTGGCAGCGCTGGTAGGAAACCATCGCTGCGTGGCGCACATTAGGTGTGTGCACACGCGATATCACCGAACTGGTAGTAGCACCGGTAGGAACCCACCTCTGTTCTGGATCCAATTCAGTTGGATCATTACAGGTAGTCCTCCACTTACAACAGTTCATTTAGTGACCATTTGAAGTTACGACAGCACTGAAAAAGTCACTTATGACCGTTTTTCATACTTGCAACTAACACAGCATCCCCATGGTCATGTGACCAAAATTCAGACGCTTGGCAACTGACTCATATTTATGATGATTGCAATGTCCCAGGGTCACATGATCCCCTTTTGCGACCTTCTGACAAGCAAAGTCAATGGAGAAGTCAGATTCACTTAACAACCATGTTACTAACTTAACAACTACAGTGATTCAATTAACAACTGCAGCAAGAAAGGTCATGAACCGGGTGAAATTCACTTAATTGTTTCACTTAGCAACAGAAATTTTGGGCTCAATTGTGGTCATTCAGTTAAGGACTACCTGTACCTTTAAAGACCTTTACAGGTAGGGCATACGGTATCTGAGCAGCCATCTCACCCTGACATGAGTAGTCCACCCCACTCATTCCAGTAGGAGGGGCCTATTTTGGATCCCGTCTGCCAAATCATGTTAGTTGTTGGAACACAGGAGAATATTCTCCCATTGGAAGAGCGGTCTGCCCTCACATTCCTAAAACAGCCTGAAAACTTTGTTCTGCCACATGGCCTGGAGCCTCAAAAGGGCATGGATATTGTGGATAGCTGACAGGATAGAAAATATCCTCACCCCCAAGTGGCCCATTTTGCTTGGTTTTTAGCTTTCCTATTTAATTCTTCCAATTCTAACTATCTTGTATTACCTTTTCATTTTATTGTATTATAATCCAGAGTAGGGATGGGCGGCATAAAAATGTAATAAATAAATAAAACATTCTGCTTGCTTAAATCTTAGGTAGTTTCAACACTTTTTGATCTTTTCTGTTCCAGGAGCAGTACCAATTTCTTTACAAAGCAATGCTAAGTCTGATCAGCACTAAAGAAAATGGAAATGGCCCCATGGCAATGGACAAAAATGGTGTTGTTATGGCCGGTGAAGAATCAGATCCTGCAGAAAGTATGGAATCTCTTGTCTAAAAGGAATACTTAAAGGCACTTAATTTGTGGAATTTCTGAAGACTGAACTTTTTGAGGCCTTTTTTGCCAGACTCTAGGTTATACAATAACCCAATTACTTTTTTACACTGATAAAAAGTTTTGATATTTATTTTTGCCATTTTACGTCTTAATGGTATCCTACTGAGCATTTGCACCTCTGTTTATTTCACACAGTGAAACACAATTTTATCTAGTTTGCACTATATGATCAGTGTTAACTGCCTATAGAGACATAATACAAAAGAAAACAAACAAATCCTGATGACATTCCATGACAACAGACACACTACTTATTAGTTGAAATACCATGATGTTTAATTAATTCTCATAAGCCTTGGCTTTACAGTCTTGGCCAGAGAAATATTTTTGATTCACGTAAAAAAAAAAAATGCTGTACCCATGACATATTCCAATATTCATTGTTTAATTTGCATACTGTTATTGTTCTTCTGTTTTCCAGTAACATGGATGAGTAATGTTCTTCATTTTCTCTCAAACTAGTGATCGCTAGATAAATTTTGGAAAGCTACTGAAATTCAGTTTAACAGCTGCTCTGCATTGTCTGGAATGCTTCTTTTGACTTCATAAAGTTCAATGAGGTGTTTTCCGTGAAACACATAAAATGATATTCCCAAAATGCAAAGCAACTCAGATTTGTGATTCAATTTCAGATCTCGAATTTATACTTTCATTAATTCCCAGGTGTTTTTAATCGCATTCTCATTTCAAGAAAATATTTTGATCATATTTCCACTACGGACAATTTAATTACAGTGCAACAATGTTCAATCGGTTCATTTTATTCCAAAAGTATTTAGCAATATTTCCAATTCATACACAATTCACATTTACATGTATAGTTCCTTAAGTTTCTGGAACGGAACCACTGTCTTTACAGTATGTTATATGATGGAGAAAAGAATTTCTTAATTTCATAGCTGTTAGATGCCGTTTTTACAGGTGTGTACTTTTCATACTCTAGTGCTAAAACGTACTGATCCATATTACTGGTGAAGCGATCTAATAAAAAAAACTACCTATAAGATTACATTCTTCCTCTTTTTTTAACACAATTGATTAGTATGTACTTCCCAATTTCATAATTTCATTTTTCGCTACTATACATAATATTCTACAAAATAATCCTATATGTCTACTCAAAAGTAAATTACACTGAATCAATGTATATAGGATTACAACCTTAATGTTTCACTCCCTTTGGGAAAACAAACCCCTACTCATTATCTTTTAACATATAATTTTTTTGTTCTAAATTAATTTTAAAAGGTATGCTTTCCAAGCCATTTGTGAAGCTCAGTTGAATAGATGGTCCCCTTATATGGCTTTTATGAGACAGATTCATGGAGAATCAATGGCTACTCAGTATGAAGGCTACATATTATCTCCAGTATCAGAAGCAATAGGCTTCTCAGTTTCAGTTACTGGTGGAAATGATGAGGACAATACTATTTTTGCTTATATTCTGCTTCCGGACGTGACGTTGGTACTGATGGAAGAGATAGCCTTTGATCTTTATCAGTACTGCTTTCCCTGTTTTTACATTGTACAAATGAGAAATGAACTAGCTTCTAGTGAAATACAATCTTTTTATATAAGCTGAAGAGGTAGAGTAGCTCAGTAGAGATGACAGCATTAGTTTTCATAGCTAAAGAAAGCCTCCTTTGCACTTTTGATTGCTACTCCCGAGAACTCCTCAAATATCAGAGAACAGATAAGTAGATGTTTTCAGGAAAGCCATTAGATTCCACCCAATGGCTATCTGGATTAGCTCAGTCAAAAAGCAGTTTGCGTGTTAATCTGAATGAGTGAGGTTTACTTATCTGTTTCCAATTCAAACTAGATAAAATAATGTGCCAGGGTATGAAAGTAACAAGGTATGAAAATGGTGGACTGTAACAAGCCAAAGTGAAGTTGCCTCATCTAAATGTTCTCTTTTGAGCTGTTAGGGTAGATGTGGCTGCACTTATGGAAAAGGAATCCAGAATTAGTCAAAACAAAAATTTACTGTAATTGGTAAACATAGATAAAAACTGGACTCTAAGCCAGAAATGGGTTGTCAGATATTCCTCCATAGGCAAGAGTTCCTAGCCCATAGAAGGAATCACAGAATCAATTACAACTTTGCATTTTCCTAGGTTTCCTAGGCTGGCATATAGTTATTATTTTCCCTATTTTATGAATTCGAATTCTAAAATGGCATATTCCAAACATAAGTTTATTAACTCAGTAGGAACAAGATCACTGTATATCCTATACCAGTGATGGCGAACCTTTTTCATGTGGCGTGCTGAAAGCGTGTGCACCCGCCGGCACCCCCAATAATGCAATGTGCCCTGCCCCCTGCGCATGCGTGTGCAATCCCCCTGCCCCACACCCTTACCTGCACTGTGCATGCGTGCGCAATCCCCCTGCCCCACC
>JAOYMU010000098.1:124670380-124680530 GCA_025802295.1 Psammodynastes pulverulentus | reverse complement strand
CAGAGCATGTTAATAATAATATAGGAAATACTAATGTTCTGATGGTCATTTCGAAAAATCCTTTCTTAGCAAGCACCAAGAGGAACATACGTGCCAATTTTCAAGTTTCTAGGCTTTACGGTTCTGGAGATTTTTGTGATGATGCGTGAGTGGTATTTCGCTTTTATGTATATATAAATATAGAGAGAGAGATATAGCGCAGAGAATCCATGAAGAAAGATTGAACAGGGCCTTCTGACTGATAGCCTTGGAGAACCATCTCTCTGACAACATCCTCCCCAGCCTGATTCCCTGAGTTCAGTGGTGCTTCTTTGGAAGGCAGTGAGCCTCGAAGTTTGCATCTGCTTTAGAGAGCAATTTGGGAAGAGCCCCCTCAGTTCACAAACTATTAAAAAAAAAACCACCCAGGTGAAAAGAAAATTCCTTTATTCTAGAAGACAGGAGCTCTTACACGGATTCTTCTTAAATTGACTAATCTTTTTGTGGTTTTTTTTTGTTTTTGTTTTTCTTCTTCTTCTTCCTAAGGCAGACATAAAAAGACTCCAGTGTTTTATTAGTAGGACATCTGAACAGTTATTTATTGAAAAGCCACAGTCCCCACACTTTTACAACTGTCGGCTTGTATAAGGCAAAAAAGCAAGATGAATCTACTATATTACACAAAAAATAAAAGCTCCTGGAAAGGAAGGAGGAAAAAACGCAAGGACATGCACGTTACTGATCCAAATACAATGTACATGACAAGATATAAAAACCATTATGAAAACCAAAGGAGATTTAAATGATGGATACAAGTCTACGAAAAGAAATGGTCGTCCGTTATCGTTATTGTTATTACAGCGTCCTCATTGTTATAAACACATCTGTATAGTCTAAGGTTGTAATTAAAGTTGTCCTTTTTACAAACACAGTTATTGGAACTCTGAACAAAATGTAACATTGAGTGGGGCAAGACGCTGACATAAAGCAACTGCTCAGAATCATAAGGTGGACAACGTGACCAAGATCAGCCCATTCTGTAGATGGATGACTTAAGATTCCCACGGTCAGTCACTTCTACAAATTTAGCTGTATACTTTGGAAGAAAAGTGCTTGGGTACAATAAACAGGAATAATCCCAGCTTCTGGTATATGTTCCTCCTCCCCCAAATGTACAAAGTAGGTGTCTTGTAGTAGTAGTAGTAGTAGTAGTAGTAGTAGTAGTAGCTTTACTCTGTTTCGAAGCAGTTGGCATCCATAGAAGAGAAACAAACATATGAAAGTACTTGTTTCACTTGTCTTCACAACAATTTACCATCAATGTATACACGTACATTAATGAAGCGTCATTTATACTTTAATTATTATAGGGACACACTTAGTATGTTTTCTATGCAGATTTATTTTCAATTAACTGTTTTAAACAATGGTGCTCCATATTGCTTATAAACATAGAGATATGAAACCAGGAAACTCAATGAATCGAAACAGAGGTGCTAAGTCTTAAGAACCACACAGCTAAAATGGGAGTTGTATTGGTAGATTTTCCATGGGCGTTTAGAGCAGACAGAAAATTTCCTAATGTGGCTAATTGAATAACCGACTAGATTACATGCACTGGTTTCCAGGCTACATCCAAGTTGGGGGACTCTAAATCTGGAGATCTAATCATCCTCTTCATCTTCTTCGTCGCTGTCTTTCATGGTGATCCCTTGGAGTCCTCCACCTTCACTTACGGAGGCTGTGGCTTCTTCTACAGTCAGCCGGTTTCGGACTGTGTCGTAGGTTTTACTATTCAAAGTAGAATCCAGAACTCCTTGCAATCGGAAATCTCTGTAGGTTTTCTAGGATGAAGAAGTTTGTGTTGTGAAAAACATGACCAAACATCCAACCCAACCCAACCCAACCCAACTCAACCCACCCCAGGATTTAGGTTTCATGCTTCCAAATACATTTCAAGTCTTTTTGCTTTTAATAGAGTCATATGCTACCCTATAGTATTTATTCCCCAGTATTTCTCAACCCATTTCTGCAGAAATAGAGAAATTGAAGTAAAATGATTTGATAGTGCTGAGTGTGAGTACTCATTTAGACCAAGAGAGAGGGCTGGTTCCTTAATTTCAAATTGAGGTATACTGTACAATATATTACTGTCACATCTGTGTATCTGTTACATGTGTATAACTGATGTCTCTCGTTTAATTATGTTCTTGTTCTTGTTCAATGATGTGCTATTGGGATACAGATAATGGGCTTGTTAAACTGAAGGTTAAATTGAAGAGTTTTGTGAGACAGAACAAATAAACATGAAAGGAAACCAAGTTCTTGGAAATTATTGGAGGGTGCTAAAGATCAACATTGTTAAAAGTATAAAGAAAGAATATAAAATTGATATATTTGATCAAGTTTAAAGTAAACATGTTGTTATAGACTTTGCCTGATCATTTGCTATTCATGCATCTTTAATTTTGACAGTTATCTGGAGTTTGCATTCTACAGACTTACCAATCGTCTTTCTGAAAGAGTGGGACTTCTGACAGTATCTTAAACCAGCCTTATAGCAATTATTCTGATTTCTTATTGCCTAGGATTTTCCGAAAATACTTTCCACAAAGGGGGAAAAGCAACTGGACGACTGAACAATGGTTTTTAGAAGATCATATTTTATGACATAACACAGAAATCTTCACAATGATAATTATGGAAACGTATATGGGAATGGGGAAGGCTCTTCCCATTTTACACTCCAAAACTGGAAGTGAACCAAACAAAGGGAAGTCCAGAGTGGCAAACATTTGTATAAAAATATCATAGATACCTCAGAGTTGACTGCAGGTAAGGGTGAAGGGAAGAGGAAGTGGTGCTGTGAAATCATCACACAACTGTGTCCCTTTTATACTGTCAAAATATCAAGTAGGTAAGGGGCAAAACTTGCTTCATGATGTTGTTGTGATGTATATTTCATCACTCTGATAAAGTTGTGGCTACCTCTAAGTTGTGGGGAGGGGCAATGGCCCCATCTTTCCATTTAATAGCCCTTCCTTGAGTATTATGAGAAGAAATGGGTCTGTGAACTGTCTTAGGTGTCAAAGCCATTCGTTTATCGAAAATTTGTCTCGTTTGCGAAGGTTTTTTTGGGTTTTGTTGGTTTCACTGAGTTCAATGACATCATAAAAATACAAGTATTAGTTAAAATCATGTACGGTTTAACAATGTGTTTGCATCTCTCTTATGCCTAGAGAAACAGTTTTTTTTTTTTTAAAAGAGGCTATTACGTAGTCTAATAGTACAAGAGACACTTCCTGTGTTTTTCAGTGTTCCCAAGCTAACACATAATAATAATGTGCTAATACCTATTGCTTTTATTTTGAAAATTAAAAACCATTTTAGTAATTTATTCATGACTTCTTTTCTAAAGTGTATAATTCTCCTCATCTGCAAAATATATCACATGGAACCAAAAATGATCAAATATGTATTTACCTCCTCCTGAGATCTTATTATTTTATGTAAGCCACTGAGATTTCACACTGAAATAATTATCATCTATCCATCCATCCAACACATACCCGCACTCTCTCGCGCACACACACATACGCCACAGCTAGATTAGGGAGAGCTTCTTGTTTTGTGCGTAACCCCTTTTTAAATGTTGTCAACATCTATTGTAAGAGAAATTATTTTAATTATGTGTGCGATACTGATACGACATGTGTTTTTTAAGAATCTTTCAAGTCCCTCCAAGTGAAGTCAGTAGTGAAGACAACAATTTTGGGTAGTATCTTTTGCTCCCTTTCTACATGTAGAAGCGGGCAGCCTAGGAGATACTTCTTGCTCTGCTACAGAAGATTATCCAGCACTTGTGAAGAGACTCAGGGCAGTCCTTCATTCTTGTATAGTTCCCTGCCCTTCAGTACCAGCTGTCTAGGTTGGCTCCTGTTTCACTTGATCAAATGGAAGGAGCTAGATGTCAGCCCTATAGTCATCCTATGAGAGAGTCTACAGGGCTGCCTCAGCGATGGTTTAGTTAACTGTGGGGATGAAAGGGGGGAGGTGTAGGTAGTGGGTGTGTATAATCATAACAACATTTTTTCCCCCTGGGAGCCAAGGATCTCCAGCCTGCACCTAGGAAGGTGTGATCGAAGTTGGCTGAAGTTGGGATGTGGATTTGATTGGACCATATGATGCAAAGATGGATGCAGGGGAAGGAACTTTGGGTTTTTGGGTGGGGAAAACGCGGGATTTTAGATTCGGGTTTTCCCCAGATGTGCCAATATGATGTCTCCAATAAATTTATACTTGGAGGAAGAATCTCGCCTTGGAGTTTTAATTCTGTTGGAGGTGTTACTTGGAACCCTGACACTAGAACAGTGATGGCGAACCTATGACACATATGCCAAAGCTGACTCACTATGATGTTTTGGGTAACATGGCAGCAGAGGTGGTATTCAGAAGGTTCTGACCAGTTCTGGAGAACTGGTAGCGGGAATTTTGAGTTGTTCGGAGAACTGGTGGTAACTTCCCCCCAGGAGCGGGGAGGGAATGGAGATTTTACAGTATTCTTCCCCTGCCACGCCCATCAAGCCATGCCCACCAAACCACGGCCACAGAACCGGTAGTAAAAAAATTTGAATCCCACCACTGCAGGGCAGCTTTTATGCCAGCGTTCACCAACACACCCAACAACTATTCTTAAAAGCATGCCTTGTTCCCACTGACTTTCTGGGGGGCTGTGCAAGACTGAGGTGTGCTCTTGTACGGTTTCTGGAGTGGCAAAAATCACGTAAGGATGGGGGGGGGGTGCTTTTGTGCAGGTTTTGGAGGCTTCAGAGGCTGCAAAAGAGCATTTTCTGAAGCCATTTCAAGAACGAAGGCCAGGAGCAGTGTTGGGTAGGGGCCTGTCAGCAGAAAGAGAACACCACTTGAAGGTAAGCAGTGCAATCTCAACATTCCTTAAGGCTTGTGTGGCTTGGGGAATGGCACCAGCCAGTCAGGCAGTGGGGTGTGTGTGCAAGGATTGAAATCAAGGCCTTGACCTCTACTTCAGGTGAGCCTCAGTGCTGCTGCCAAATGCCACTGTTTGTAATGGCCTAAGTGGGAGGAGAGGGGAGACAGAATTGTTTTGTGTATGTGTATGTGTGTGTGAGAGAGAGGCAGGGGAGAGAGGGAGAGAGAGAGGGGAGGGAGAGAGGAGAGAGAGTGGGGAGAGAGAGAGAGAGATGCCAGCAGAGTCAAGTTAGGCATTTTACAAATTTTTGACCTGACAAGCTTAGTAGGTTTGCCATCACTGAACTAGAATAATGCTAGTGTGAAAGATATTATATTTCTGGGTAATCAGGACTCCTGCCTCGGACAGGGGGTTGGACTAGAAGACCTCCAAAGTCCCAAACCTAGTATCGGAAATATCCCAGCGTGACTAACTTCAGAGTTGTAGTGAAGACGAAGAATAAGTGAGATGCTGACACGTGGACAAATTGCTACAATTACCTGCCCTGTTTCCTCCATCTTCACTCTCTTGGATTCATATTTTGTCAATATCATGTTGACAAAATCGTGTTGGAGCCTGAATCTGCGGGGGAAGATGAGGTAGAACAGGAGCCAACAGAGATCTAGGGGGCGGCTCTGTTGTCTTTGGAGGAAACTGGGGAAGGGCAGAGCCAGTCAGGCCAAGGCATTTAAGGATTAGAACATCTTGTAGACAGGGAGGAACAGGAGCAAGATGAACATGACAGACAGAGCTCCGGTGATGAGCAAGGACCACCCCCTCCTGATCCTAGAGCATGAAGAGAAGAGAGAAGGCGAGAACAATGCAGACTGAGCCGGCTACGAGGGAGGAGAGTACCCCGTCCCCCTTCACAAAGCACACCTGGGGACTGATATGTAAGGAGATGCCAGTGGGAGGGGCATTTGTCGGGAACAAGCATTGAATCTGTGGAGCCTGGTGTGCATTTGCTGACGTCTGTGTGATTACTTGTGGGACTTGCCCGGTTTGCCTGCTTCACTGAACTTCTGGCTCTGGTTACTATTTTGTTAACTTTGCTAACTGGACTTCTTGCCTTGATCACTGCTTTGCAAACCTTGCTTATTGGACTGCTGGCCCTGGTTACTGTTTTGCAAACCTTGCTTACTGGCCTACTCGCAGCCAGAGGCTGATGAAGGTGCGTGTGAGAGCTTTGCTCCAGGACTTGTAGTAAATGTGGGGACGTTTGGGGACAAAGTTGGAGCAATAAAGGGGAGTCAGCCCTGTTCTCTGGCTGTATTGCTTTTGTGCCACGCCCCGGGTCATAACAGTTGATTTTTTTCCCCATGTGTGGCAGATGTAGTCTAAGGTCCACATTGTGCAAACGGGCCCTTGAGCTTTGACTTAATTAGCACAGTTCCTTTCCTTTCCGACTGAGAGCAGAATCTATTTGCAAGTCACACAAATACATTAAGCAAGCTTACCTTTACTATTCTAATAAGGGTTTTTAGTTGATAGATGTGAAGCTGAAGGTCCATGCGGTCTGTTAGCCAAGTGCAAACGATGTTCATGGAGCTGGTGTACCATTGCTGCAAAATAAGCGAGAGCTCTCCAAGGACATGTCAAACAACACCAACCAGATATGTTACATAATACATTTTGAAAACTATCAGATCTTACTAGCTTTGATCTTTTTGGTGTAAACATTCAGGACACAAAATCAGAATTGCACGCTTAAAAACAGAAGAAACATTTTGACCATTGATATTTAAGAATTCTCAGCATATGGCCCAAGGCGTTTCAGTATCCATCCAATCTGGAGTTCGGATTTGAGCAATATTTTTTCCTCCTTCAAATACCTTTGCCTTACCTGACTGGTACTATTTAAAATAACTTTGCTTTTTAAGATTGATATGCTTCAGATGGATGGAGAAGAATGGATGTTTAACACTTTCTTTAGATTGCATTTGCATTTATTGTGGCTTTTTGCTTTCAAATATTCAAAGAATAAAAGTGGGATACACACACACACACACACACACACACACACACTCAGCTGATTTTCATCTATCAGTCTCCCTTGCACTTGTGCCACCGTTGAGATAACCAGGTGGGCAGAGCAGAAAGTCACTAGTGGAAGCACAAATTCCCACAAATCTAACAAAATAAATAAAATAAATAAATAAATAAATTTCAAATTGCTCATGCCAAGTTTTCCAGCCAGAATGTCACCTCCAATTGATGCTCCTAAGATTCAAGCAGCCATAAATAACATTTGAAGAGGTGGAAGCAACAATATCCAAATTTTGATCAGAAAAGGAAGAGGATGCACAGAAACGATTTCAGCTCTCCCAAGTCCATTCTGCCCTAACCTTTTAAAATTACAACGAAAACCAAGATGCGATGGAAATCACAGCTCTCATAAACCTTGATCAAAGAACTACCGTGGGTTTGGAATTCACATGTTCTCTATCCCTGCTAATGTAACTTTTTTCCCTCCCAGCCTGGAGTCAAATCAGACTCTTGGTGGCATCTCTGGAGGAAGAAACTAGGTCTCTAGTGACATAACTTGGAGGAGAGCAGCTGTAGGCAGCCTTGGGAAGATCTTGCACTACTCAAAACTTCCTCTTTGGTGTTCATCTCTAGTTAAGCATGCCACAAAGAGTCTGAATTGACTCCAGGCTGGGAGGATGTGAGAAAAGCAGGCATAACAAGAACATGCAAGGGAGGACCTTAACTTCTCTATCTACTGCTTTATCCTTCCCTCTTATATTATTATTTCAAACTCCAAATCTTTGGCACTTGTGAGCATGGCATTACTAAGACTATAATTTAAAGGAAGTCAGGGTACTGACTTCCTTATAGTCCTTGACTTACAACAGCTTGCTTAGTGACCATTCAAAATTACAATGGCATTGAAAAAAAGTGACTTCTGACCATTTTTCATATTAGGACCGTTGCAGCGTTCCCCCATGGTCACGTGATTTATCTTTGATAACTGACTCACATTTACGACGGTTACAGTGTCTCGGGGTCACGGGATCCCCTTTTGCGACCTTCTGACAAGCAAAGTCAATGAGGAAGCCAGATTCACTTAACAACCACTTGACTCATTTAGCAACTGCAGGGATTCCCTTAACAAATTTGGCAAGCAAAAGTCGTAAAATGGGGCAAAACTCACTCCACACATTTCTTCCTTGGCAACATAAATGTGAGACTCATAAAGAGTAGCCATCTCTGTTGTTATTCCCTTTTTATTAAGGTACCCAACATATTTTCTGGCAGGGCGTCTGCGCTCTGAGGAAAAGCTTCACCCACCATCGTTCATCTATAATGAGTCATCTGTGGAAGTTAAGAAAGCAACCTTAAACCAGTCCTGAATAATGAGCTTGAAGTAGTTCTCTGTATGAAGGAGCTGTGAATGGAAATGTCTTCCCTGGCAGGGATGAATGTCGAGGCAGGTCTGGTGGGGAAGGGGAGTTAGGGTTTTCTTTGTGGATGGAGCGGTGCCAAATTCTCCACGAGGTCCCTGGGGCAGATGAGGAGGGGTGTGTGACAGCTTATGTTGTGAGGCAGTTCCCCTCACATTTCTTCTTTGTCTTGCACACCAATTCAAGAGGGTAAGTTTTTCACTCTGTAACTTACTCTAAATTACTCAACTCTGCCTTTTTTTTTTTTTGACCATCACCAATAAAACACTCCTTTTATCTTCAGGCTTTTGGACGGAGGCTACCTCATAAATATTTATCACTTGGGCTTTGCATCCCAGGGTAATGAGGGATCGCTTGTTTAATACACGCTACTCGTTTCTCTTCCACCCATGTAACCCCATCACTTTTTCAATCCCAGTGACAGCTAATGGCTTGCAATTTCGGGTTGGACATTAAAGATTTTCAGGAATTCGGTGATGCCTCTGTTTGCTGTTCCGTAACGTTTATTTTAACCGAGTTCAGATTCACTCTTTTTTTTTCCTGTAAAAAATATGTTTCTCTCTTAAACAACAATATTAGTAGTATTTAGCTTACTCCCACTACCTGACACATTTTTGTGAAAACAATTGTTCTCTGTCAAAATTAATGTATTCATGAAATAAAGCAATTAAGGCTGCAATCCTACACAGATTTAACTCGGCTCCAATGGACACAGTGGGGCTTCAGAATCACGTTAAAAGGAAGAAGTTGCTCTGAAAATATGTTGAATTAAAATGTGTGGCTGGCAATGTTTTTTATATGGAAATAAGTTCCATGGCATAGACCTGAGTGAAATGCATAGAGTATTGTAGCTTTAATTATAAAAAGTTGAATACGGAATGCACTATTATACACCAGTTAACAGTAGAAAAGCTAGTTTCTGAGTGCTATTAATGTCAATTATCAAGGTCACCGTCCTTAAATAGAGAGTAGCTCTCACTGAATTCAGGAAAATATCTTCATGTACGTGCTTGGCATTTGTTTGCAAAGACTATTGATTTAGGGTGGATTATTTTTATTAACAAAATACATCCAACCATAGGACAACTTCGCTTGGGATACCTTGCCTATCCTTAATTTTAAAGAGGTCATTTGTGGAGCCTTACGACTGAGGGGGGGGTATCATATTTCCTGCCAAGATAGAAAATCATGCCTTAATAAAATGCCAACAGATTTTAATGGTCATCCTCAAAGAATTGTCAATCAAAGGTAAGGGTAAGGGACATTTTAAACATTCCGCCTAGAGTAAATGAATTTAGAGCCATTTTTTCCCCAGAATGCACATTTCAAATGGCCCAGCAATATATCAGTGTGATATATAAAAAGGATAAAAAGCCAGTTTACATCATAGAAGCTTAGATGAATGTATGAAAAAATAATATATTGCTTGAAAGAGATATTATTGTCCATCAGCTATTGTCTGGAAGAAACACAGCAACAGTTAAGACACTGTATATCTGCTGCCCTAAGTTGATAGGAAGAAGTGGCACCGAAGGCCAATATTATTTTTACTATATTTTTCCTTCCATACTCCAGTCACATTAATTAGAACTAAAGCTGGCTCCAAAGCAGTGGCAGTTTCCTACCAGTGCTGCCACTGGTTCGGTGACAGCGCGTGCACGCGTGTGCGCAGCTCAGACAAGCCCCAGCCAAAGTGCCTTTCTGCTGTTCTAGCATGGCAATCCGCTCAGCCGCGTCATTTAGCTGAGTGGATAAAGGGAAAGAAAGAGCGTGGGCGGGA
>JAOYMU010000098.1:124577771-124594338 GCA_025802295.1 Psammodynastes pulverulentus | reverse complement strand
TTATTTTATAGTCATAATGTACACTGAAGAAGGTATTTAATTTCATTGTACGAGGTACAATGACAATAAAGTGAACTAACTAACTGAGCATTGGTTAATATAGGTTTTCTTACTGATGGGAATTATGAGATACAAACTAGAAATACTGAAAAACAAGTACCAAATATTTAAAGAAAAAACATTTTAAAAAGAAACTTTGTTAACAGGAAATCAAATGGTTATGGACAACCAAAACTCTTCTTTTTTTTCTGGAGGATCATATTCTTCAAGACTTGTTTTGTAGCTTTTCACACATTTTTTGCTAACCCAAAAGTGCTATTCAAAAGGCAACTGGACTTCGTTTTTTCTTGAAGTCGTTTTACTTCCCATCCCAGCTGAAGAAGCTTCTTGGATGAGAAGCGAAATGTCTTCAAGAAAAAACAAAGTCCAGTTGTCTTTTGAAAAAGCACTTTTGGGACAACCATGAACTGGATGACTGTGAATCTCCATAGCTTTTATGCTAACTTTTTAAAACCTGCTTTACTACTTTCTGAAGCCGTAGTTTAACTACTACAGTAATAATAACAGACATTGGGTGAAGGGACACAACATTGAGAGGCAGATGGAAGGAAAAGGGCGGTCCTTTATGGCTCTAAATATCAAGCAAACAATTATCCTTGAAGCATTTTTCATGTTCCTCCCAACTTACAGGGAATGGAGTGAAAATGACAAGTGCATGTTGGATGAGAGTTTGAGATAGTGGTTTGTAGCATGAAGGGTTGGCGTGAGTTGTGTGAATGGTGTATATGAACAACTATGAGAATGTGGTCCATGTGTGATGTGAATGGTGTATTTATTTATTTATTTATTACCTGCCATAGTTGAATAGGCCTCATGGACTATCAACTTAGATGTGTTTGTGTGTGTGTAAAATGTGTGTATATGTAGGCTTCCTCTGGGCTTTTCAGCTCAGAATATTCTCTGGGTCGCCCACTTTCCTCATTAGCTTGCAGTAAATTATACAAAAGTCTAGCATCTGTTTGGCGAAAGATTTCACAAAAAAGGGTTTTTTAAAAATTATAGTGATTGGAACCTTATCATGCCAAATTTTTTTAAAAAGTTTCTGTAGGGCTCACGTCTTTAACTCTGCCCTCTTCTCAGATTAAGGTAAATCACTGAAAGTTTCTGATTAGTTCTTATCCTTCTCTCTTCTTTTCATACATATGGATATAAAGGATCTTGGAATGGGAGGAACCTATTGTGATATTTTTTTCATGGGGTATATTATCTGCAAAAGCAGAATGAAAAGCTGCACAAATTGAGATGATGTAAGAGAAAGCTTGAGATTCTTGTACTGAAACTATGCATGGACCAAAAAGCATAGGGGTTTGTTTGGTTGGTTAAAAATTAAATGTGGATTTGGGTGAGGGAAATGTTTTAGCACCCATAACAGTAAATTTGCATCTTGGAATAAATCACAAAAGATAGCTAACACAAAACAAACATAAAGAAATGATAGATTAAAGCAAGAAAAAGAATTGTGAACGAAAGGAACTGACCGGTTATATGGTGAGCCTAATCTCACACTGAACCCAGTCCTTCTTTCTGGATCTTTAAAGTATCCAGATTAGGTATTCATTCAACAAAACAAAAAAATTGAACTGGAACACAGAGGAAATAGATTCTGCACATGAAACATTGAATAGCTTGTATTACTGAAAATGTGATAGAAAAATCCAAGCCCGGGATTGGTCTTAAATGGAGATGAAAAATGTTGAAGTCTTCTGAGCAAAACTGATTCAGATGAAACATTTCATCAAGCTCAATTCAGCATGTCTTTCTACTTCATCATATTACATTAGAATTAGAAAACCTCAGGTGATAAGGGTTATAATCATTAGGTTATAATCTTGAAAAGGAAAACAAATTAAACCAGCAGATGATAAAACTGGACCAGTTTGAAGCAGTTGAGTCATTAAGGACCTTGAAGTATGTTAAAACATAACAACCGGGAGGCTGCCTTTTTTTAAAGCAACAGATTAGTTGAATAATTTATTTCCCTAAAAAGACTTTAGTTTAAATATTGATGCTTTTTAAATTTATGGTAGTCAAAATAATGCTTCTTTTCAACTTGGACAGATCAACATTTTGAAGGAAAAAGATTCCAAGGTTGAGCTAATGACTCAATATTGCATATTGTCAAGCATAAATATGTCAAGGTATGTTGGGCACTTCAATCTTTGCCAAAGGTCACCACTAGGTGACCATGGATCTGATTATCTGCACTATGTAGACCAGGGGTGTCAAACTCAATTTCATTGAGGGCCACATCAGGGTTGTGTTCGACCTCGGAGGGTGGGCGTGGCCAGGGTGGATGTGGCCAGCTCAACATCACTCATGTTCGGGTGCCTGTGGTGGCCTGAGCATTCTGCCAATGAAAATGGGCTCCCGAGCTCCATTTTTGGCTGTGACGGCCTCCTGCAACCCTCTGCCAGCTCTGTTTTTGCTGGCAGAGGTACCGTGGGCCGGTCCTTTGCTGTTTCCAGAGTGGCTTCATGGGCCAGATCTAAGCAGCCTGCAGGCTGAATCTGCCCCCCTGCTGCGCTTTGAGTTTGACACCTCTTATGTAGTCTGATTGGATGGAGGGATCCAGGGTTTTCATCTGCATAGTCTCTATAAGACTAACTCTACAACTGTTGGAACATTTCTGAATATAGCAAAATTTGCAGAACTTTCCTCTCTCAAAAATTACATTTGTTTCTAAATGCATTTTACCTCTTGGCCCATTTCCATACTGCAAAGTTTTGTTGATTGAGCTTTGGCATCCACCATAACATTAAACATGGTGCATATTGATTGAGGGACTCGGAAATCTGTTGATCGACTTGTTTTCTGTAGCTTTACTTCAAATGCAATCCGGGTTCTATAAAGCGTGATTTAAAAAAAAAAGGAAGATGTTTGCCTGAGGTATAAATATACTACATTAAATAATCTTTGTGATTAATGCAACACAATCCGGAAGGCTTCAGAGAAAAGGACACTGCAGATGTGAGGATCAGAAGAAAAAAAGAGATCAAGCCAGCTACGTTGTATGGCCAGGGCTGTCCATAGGGTGTGATTAAAAAAAAGTTAAGATGGCAGCCATGGTGGTGTGACCAAACCTTCACCTGTTTTCACACATAAAAAAGGTGGAACTTCAATTGAATCATAGTGGCTGCTATCTTGACTTTTTGGATCACAATTTGGGGGCATCCATAAGTATGGTGGAATTATAAGTGTCCTGAGTGTCCTTCATAATATTTCTTAAACAAAAGTTTATTTATTGATTGATTAAATTTATATGCCACCAATCTCACGGATAAAGTGACTCTGGGCAGGTTGCAAAATAGCAAAAAGGTAAATATAAAACTAGTCAACATTAATAAGATTTAAATAAGAACTAAAAACAAGGAGATGGACAGCATGGGGGTGAGGTCTTTTCTCCTGTGAACCACCTCAAAGCAAAGAATGTCCCAGGCCAGCCAGAAAAAAACAGATGTTTAAGGCTTTTCTTGAGCACCAGAAGGGTGGGGGCAGATCTATCTCCTGTGGCAGAATGTTCCAATGGGTGGGGGCCACCATGGAAAAGGCTCTTCTTGACTCCGTCAGTCAAAATTGAACGACGGACAGAGTCTGTAGCAAGTCCCTTCTACTGGAGAAAGTGGGGCAGGCCAATCCCACTGGGGCAAGATGGCTCCTCAGATAATAGCCAACATCTTGTGTTTGGTGGTATCAAGGAAATTGGTAAGAGGGACATTTTATTTGGCTTCTATCTGTTTGGAAATCAATTTAGTAAATAATTTTTGTCACATTTTTAGTCATACACTTCAGACTGTTTCTATTTCTATATCAAGAGACAAGAAAATTATTAAGTACCTTCCCATATTAATTAAACAGTGTAAAGATGTTATCACGGCAAGCGATAAAAATGCATTTCTAGAATATGGCTGGTATTACCTAATTTGTAGCTGAAGTATAGCAGGGACCAAAAAAGAAGACTCAGAATGAAAGGAAGCTGAGGAATACTCTGTTTTAAGCACAGCTTCAACAAACGTGTTAATTGGTTGACTGCACAGTGACTTTATATTTAATATTTTTTCACAATGTTTCCTGCTTGCCTGTTCTCTTCATAATTGTCACATAAGCAACCGTAAGTTAGATTTTTGCACACACCTACACACCAGCTCCATGGCAAAACTTATAAAAATGAAACAGAGCTCCAGCAACCCTAATAAAGTTGCTCAGTTTAAATTTCATTTTCAGACCTGACAAAATCATACAGGGAAGGCAGAGCTTGTATAATTAGGAGTTCCCTGTTTATCCTTTGGCTCTTCTTTCTATGCCCATCTTCTCTTGCAGTAACCCAAGAGACACAGTGAAGTAAGGTAAACCCAATGCCTTGCAAGTTGATTAAGTGCATCATTTAACATGTGATGAAAGGTGAAACTGAAAAAAAGCACTCTTATTTGGGCAGTATAGTTCTGTTTGGAAGTGGAGTTGTGATGTGGAAAAGTCTGTCTGATAGAGAAGGTAGCCACAATTACTGATTGTAATTGTAATTGTAAAGTGGGATTAAAAAAGCTTGTTTAATCCCACTTTTATTATATTTATAAATAAGTCAAGGAGATGAACATCCTTTCTCCTCCTATTTTGCCACCATGACAACAAGGGAATTGGGATTCCCAAAAACTCTGTGTCCCCTAATCAAAATGTAGTAGGAACTGGTATTTAATTCAGAGTCAGGCTTGCTCAAGTCTTCAAAAGGTGGCCAAAGATCAATGTGTAAGTTCTAGCGACTAGAATCATTTCCATTTAGAGATGTTCATATTTCAACCCACCTCTTTACACAGGATTCAATCATATCACTAGCCATAAGTTTTAGTCGTTGTTCTAAGTGTTTCCCAAATTCTTCCTCAGGCCAGTGTAGATCCCTGATGAAGGTCTGTAAGGCATCTAGTTTCCAAAACAGATCTTCTGAAGTTCCCGATCCATTGCTGCCAGGATAAAATGAAAAATAAGAAACAACCAGGTTACAGCCAGCTCGCTGTTTTTGTAATCCTGATGTGGAGATCCTTCTTACACACGGAATGGGGGATGTAACAGTGACCGAAGACACAGAACAACGCCATGGGGAATCTCCATCATCAGGCTGGTAGGGTTTTCTAGTCTACCTATCTCTTACAAGTCTTTCCAGATCAGACGGAGAAGACAAGTCATGTAAGAAATGGACATTCATCTGGAAACACCGCATACGGGGAAAAAGAACTTAGCCCTTTTCAATAACCACATTTCCTTCTGTAGTTGTTGAATTGAAGGCTCTACAAAGTAAAGAAGGGACATCTCTACTTGATAATAACCGCACTACACAATTGCATGTGGTTATTTTTAGGTTTCATGCATTTTATTTTCACGGATTACCAGATTTGTTCTCTTTCCTTTTTCTCCCCCACTTCCTTTATCGCAAAGGTTTCGAGGAGGGAAAATATCGTGCGCTAACAAGTGGTGAGCGAGGACCTGATTTTTTGAGCAGCTGGAAATAAATCAGGGTAAGGCAATTAAATTATTCACAATGAGACATTTTTAAAAAAAACTTAGCTCAGAAAGGGTCGGGTTTACTAACCATCTGACCTATTTTTGTTTTTGAAACAAAATTATTTGGGAGAAGGAGGGATCAATATACCTAACCAGGTTTCTGTAAAGTTTTTGTTTTGTTCTCTTTTGTTTTGTTTTGTTTTGTTTTCTTATTCGAATTTTTCTCATATATTTGGAGGTATCCTGTCTTGCTGCCGATTAGACTTCTGTTCAGCTGAAATTATGCCTAAGGCCTCCACTCACAAGGTAATTTTTACATTATGTTTTACGCTGAGAAATTTATACATCTCTTTGCTACCCTTCTCCCTTCCTTTTCTTATTTTTTTCCCCATAATGATTATGACCAAGGAAGCTTTGAGACATTATTCCCACTCCTCGCATACCACTAATGCTAACACAGTGATTGATAGTTGACACACCATGCATTGTCATGTCACGCTGATATCGTCTATAGAAACAAATGAGGAAGACTGTTTCTATTGTAACCGATGCCAGCTGCATTGAATTAATGCTACAGAAGGGAAGATAAAGCTAAACGCACGCGTGGAAACCATATTCCCAACATGCCAAGAGGCTCTTTGAATCCTAGGCCAACAAAGCACTGACTTAGTTGTAGAAAACAGACACATCCATATCAGGGGGTGAAAACACTGTGAAGCATGTTCCTAAATGGGTAGAAGGGAACTGGAATCAATGAAAAGATAGAGAATCAGGCATTTTCTGGAAGAACAGACCATCAAAGTAATACTATAGCATACAGGTAGTCCTTGACTTACGACCGCAACTGAGCCCAACATTTACATCGCTAAGTGAGAAATTTGTTGAGTTTTGCCCCATTTTACAGTTTTTCTTGCCACATTTGTGAAGTAAATTACTGCCGTTCTTATATTAGCGACACGGTGGTTAAGTGACCCTGGGATACTGCAACTGTCATAAATATGAGTCGGCAGTCAAGCATCCAAATCACATGACCACGGGGATATTGCAACCGTCATGGGTGTGGAAAGTCGCTTTTGTTCAGTGCCGTTGTAATTTCGAACAGTCACTAAACGAACTCTTGTTAAGTTGTGGACTACCTGTACATGGTTTCAGAAACATGATAGGTTCGGCCTAGTTTCAGTCGCTTCTGGTTCAGATATACATTTGAAAATGTTTACCTTTTAAAACCCAGTCAAATCCTGCTTTTGGAAAAAGAGTGTTTTGGAACAGAATGTTTTTGTTTTAAGCAATTAGGTAGCCAGGAATGCAATAACTGTTACTTATTATTACAACATGATGACACCCATCTGCTTCTAGAAATTTCAAATAATAAAATAAAAGAACACTAGGTTGTTTTTGGTTTTCCCTTTTCAAGAGCTCCTTGGATTTTTAAAGAAGAATGAGAAAAGTGGGATTCCAAATTGGGAAGTTTAGTGGCATAATTCAGCCGCGTTCAGCTTCCCATGACTGCTCCATTGCAACGGCTGGGGGGGCCCCTCCGATCTTAAATATCTGCACTCATGAGTACGTGTCCTTTTCAACGAGACTTATTCTGAGGGACCACGTGTAAGATTAAGGCCTTGATTCTTATCTTTTCAAAAATAAAGTAAAATGGAACAATATCACACAGCATGCACAGAGCAAAGTAGGGGTTTCCCCCCCCCAGTTTACATAGACTGCCTAATCTAATCTAACCTTTCATAAATCAGCTTAACATGAATATGAATTGCAAACACTTTTTTTTGAACAGCTCTTTATTTCATTTGCAATTTAAAATCGTTGTGGATTTGGGGAAAAAAATATATCTCAAGATGGAAATTTAAAAATGGATTCCTGTTCCTGAATGATTGTCCCCCAAAAAAGCAAAAACAAAGAACTTGTTCAAGCTAACATTCTTTATTATAATTTGATTTTATTATCGTTTGTTGTCACATGGGGAAATTTGATTATGATCAGAACATGTTGTACGTTTAAAAAAAAAGTTAATAAAAGATGGAGTGATGATGATTGACTATATTGAGTCTGAATAATGTCAGTTAAAAAGATACATTTCCTCTGAGCAGTACAAAATGTCCCAGTTGGAACATCACAATCACATTGTGATTTGTTTGAACCATAGCTTGATGTTGTGGTACGCAATACAAAGGCATAAGCATGGTTTGAAGTCGCAAGGGTGCCCTTCCACATCATCTTAAATTAAACACTAAATAAACCATGATTTGTTATTCCAGACATTATTTGCCTGCAAGGTAATATATATGCACAATGGGTACATTGTGGCTGAAAACAATAGTAATAAAATAATAATCTACAGCTGTTATTAACTTTGATTCTATACTGGGGGAATCCTTATTTCCAGCATTATATTTCTGCCGGTCCTTACAAATGAACAAATGCATTGACACGGATATGCCACTGAAAGCAACATTAAAATGTGTCAGATACCTCTGTCATGAAATGATGCATGACAAGAAGAGATTCAGAGGATGACATTTCATTACCATGCATGTAAGCATAAAATACATTGTTTACAAAAGTGTCCTCCTGTATCCTTATTTACTGTTGTGTGCATTTGTCTGGCGAAAGAAAGAAAGGGAGAGAGAGAGAGAGAGAGAGAGAGAGAGAGAGAGAGAGAGAGGAGAGAGGAGCAGAAAGAAGGAAGGAAGAAAAGAAAGGAAGAAGAAAAGAAAGAAGGAAGGATGAAAGGAAGAAAGATGAAGAAAGAAAGGAAAGAAAGAAAGAAAAGAAACAAAAATCTTAGCATTTCCTAGAGTTGCAAAGCAATCAAGCATCTTTCTACTTGGAAGAACAAAGATTTCCTGCAAATGAGGAAATGTATTATGGCAACATTTAAAAAAACCCACCAAAATTGTGATATCCAATTTTTGTCCAGAAATAATTGGCTCTGTTCTTAAACAAAACTGATGCTTATAATCACAGAAATTCAGAACGCTTTTAAGTAGCAGATGCAGAGATGTCCTGGGAAATGTCCAGAGTAGACCATGTAGAATATGTTATAACCTGCAAGGTACATGGGCAAGTAAACAACTATGATTTTTATTGCAAATTTTTTCTGGATTCCATCTTTTTTTTTAAAAACTTGCATGGAAGAACAGGATTTTAGCAATAATAGAGGCTGGAGGACTGGGGAGAGTTGGTTTTAATCTCAGGCTATTTAAATATAAAAGTGTTCTCCATATTGAGATAAACTCTTTTGCCTAGACAAACTATAAATTCCATAACCCACGAGATGAAAAGTTACCCTCTTGGGTAAGTTTGCTCACCCACAGAATGAAGGCTAGTTAGCTGTATGACTGAAATCATTAGCAACCCCATGGCGATTTAACATAGGCCATCGGTTTGCTCACCAGATGTATTAGGACTTGAACTCCCACAATTCCAAGTCATAGTGAACTTTGGCAGTCGAGATTCAACCTAGGGAAGGCTGTGATCCTTTTGTTTCCCATGTAGCTATGTGACTGATTATTATCCAAGATTACTTGGAAAAATTAACTAAACAAGAATAATTGGGATAATATGTATTTTCTAGATGTCTCCCTTCCAAAAATGAGAGGATTATTTTTATTATTCTGGACAATCATTCAGAAAATTAGGAACTAAACAAACAAAACGGATTAGATTTTAGATCCCAAAGTAGTTAATGAGAACAATCTCTCTCTTTTTCAATGCATACTTTAAAAAACAAACAAACCCCGATCCATCTCTCTTGGCTCACATTTAGAACCGTGGGATCCTGGAAAGCCCAATTTTAATCAGAAGACTATCGATTCTAAAGTGAAACAGAATTTTTAAAAAAATCTTTAATGTGTTCAATTTTGTCGAATAATACGAAAATGCCCATCTGCCCAATTTCAATGCCTGCCACCCTCCTTTCGGGAGGTTTGGGGTAGACACATGTCAATTGGCATTGTTCTTCTGCAATGGTTCTCTTTTCAGATCTGTTGACTCGAAATGAACAATTCATATTCATGCCAAGATTGGTTTTTGTTTTTTTGTTTTTTGCTTGAAATGAGATCTATTGTATTGAACTGAATACACACTCAGCATCATAGATAGCAGCCATCCATGACGGTGCAGAAAAGGCAGGCATTTGAGGAATGCCTAGTGGGATGTTAACTGGTAGGTTTGGAACTTTAGGGAGATTCACATTTGGTAGATTCACATTGGGCAGATTACTTGTTAAGCTCCTGTGGAAGAAACAGACAGAAAGAAAAAAAATACCATCACGGTGACAATGCTGATGCAGCAGAAGCACGGTGGCACTCATAAAGAAATCTGCAAAGTTCACAGCAAGACAACAATCAAAAAACCCAAACCAAAAACATTTCAGAGAGAAGCATGAGTATGGAAAGGTTTAAGTGTGGGATTGAGGACTTTGCGTTATTTCAGCGCTCTGCGATCACAAGTTGCTAAAACAAAGAGAGAGAGAGAGAGGGAGGGAGAGAGAGAGAGCAAGGACAAAAACAAAAGAAGGAACATTTATAAAAGAGCAACTTAAAACATCGATACAGAAAGACGAAACTTACTGCTACCACATTTTAAAAACTGTAGACTTTAACTAGGTCTTGGGTAAAAGACGAGGGACACACTCAAATGATTTTAATGATCGGCATGTAGACTTGAAGGACAAAATGGCACAGCTATCCTAAAAAAACAAAAAAAAGTCTAATAGGACTATTTTGTAGATTTGAATATATGGCCAGGATTTTTCTCTACATAGGCGTTTTATTCCCAATACATGGCGTTTACCATAAATTTTATATGGCATCCATGTGAGGTGGATGGCCATATAAATTTTATTTAATGAAACAAAAAATAATATTCCCTTTAAGCGGCAACATATGGGATAAGGGCCTGTCCATAACGTATCCCATACCCATATGGGGAATGGTCTTCCAAGTGAAAAATGGGATTCCCTGTTTTTTAGTCTATGGCTCTCTTTTCATGTACATCTGCAGGTGATCTTGGGCCTCCCTAAGCAACTGCTTTGAAGAAATTATTGGCAATGCTATAGGATTCTGCTGAAGGCAATGGAAGGGCAAAATTGTTCTTACCCACTTCAGAACTGAGCAACTATGGATCTGGAATCAAGAATGACTTGCTGGCACACACCCAAATCAATAGATCAAACCTTTCTAGATATTATGGGCCTCATCATGTAGTACTGTACAGAACCTTCCTGACAGGTAAATATACCGTATTGGAGAAATGGTACAATTTTAAGAACTTAGAGGAATGTGTAACTTTTATAACAGAATTGCAGCTTCAAAATCCAAGTTGGATGAAGTACGTGAGGAATTGGATGAGCTTCCATAATTTGCAGATGGAAGCATGCAGTCTAATCTTGTGCATATTGACTCAGAAGTATTTTGCTTTGAGTTGCATTACATTTATGTCCAAGTAAGTTGAAAGGAGAATAGCTGCACAGGGAATATGATATGTGTTTATTCAGATCAAAGGAGTATCTACTATTCATAAATAAATGTACAAAAATATTTAAATTATTTTCAAATGTATAGCAAAATAGCATGAAATTGAAATTTCCATGAAATCTAGACTTTGTGCAACGAGTCCTGATACCAACAGAAGAAAATATTTATTTATTTATTTGCTTCTGCTTCCCCCAAAGCTCTATTCTGACCTTCAGAAGACTATGCAAATGTTGTTTCTCTGTAGTTGTTGGCAAAAACTTGGTGAATGCATCTAATAAGCATGTAGGAGCTCACTTTGATTAATGAGCAAATATTGAACATATACACCACTTCAATCAGGATGGCTTTACAGAGTACAGCAGTGCTTTTCAAGCTTACCAATTTAATCTGTGTGGACTTCATCTCGCAGAATTCCTCAGGCGATCTGCTGGCTGGATAATTCTGGGAGTTGAAATCCACACATCCTGAGGCTGACAAACACTGGTGTACAGTATACTGTACAGCCCCAAAGATACCTTTATGCAAAATAAAATAGATTGAAAATCTTTGCACATAATACTCTAAATAGCGACAGCAATAGCACTTAGACTTATATACCGCTTCGTAGTGCTTTACAGCTCTAAGCGGTTTACAGAGTCAGCCTATTGCCCCCAACAATCTGGGTCATCATTTTACCCACCTCAGAAGGATGGAAAGCTGAGTCAACCTTGAGCCTGGTGAGACCTGAACTGCCAAACTGCAACTAGCAGTCAGCTGAAGTAGCCTGCAGTACTGCACTCTAACCACTGCGCCAATGCTGGGATGAATAGGCTGCTGAGTTCTAGTCTTCTAGAACTACCGTAACTTTTTGCTTCTCTTGAACATCAAGTCTTCACTTGTAAATTTGTAAACTGGTTCACAAGTTGGATACAACTTGCAAAGAAGCTGTCATTCTTTAGTTTTGCCCAACACAGCAGTTAAACTTAGAGGGAAAATCATAGATATAAATGGGAATTCTCTTTCTCTTTTTGTCCCACTATGGTATGTAGTGGATAAGTAAAGGATGGCAGTCAGTTGGGAAGACTAGAGGGAAAAAAAGAAAGAGAGGCAGAAAGAAAAGAAAGAAAGAAAGGAAGGAAGAAAGGAAGGAAGGAAGGAAGGAAGGAAAAAAAAGGAAGAGAAAGGAATAAAAATAGAACAAATTGTATGAATGAAATAAATGAATGTGGGATTTTGCTGGGATAATTCTGATTATATTCTCACTTTTCTCCTATACCAGCAAAATTTACCAAAGGATTTTCTCCCCTCAAGGAATGGGAACCTCAGGAGAAAAGGATTTGTCTATTCCTATAGAAAATTGCAAATATATGTGAATGCTCATCTTTAGTTTGAACTGATTCAATCCTTATTTTTCTGCAATAAGATTTGATTGATTTTCCTTTAAATATATTGTGATTTAATTAAGGTGAAATTAAATTACAATTAACCTACACACGATAGACTAGTATCACTACTTCAAAAGATGCCACAGACATAGCCACAAAACAATAACCTAGTAAAATGAAATTTTCACATGGTATTGATATCCAGAAATACATTCTCTGAGCATTGTTACTGTGCTAACAGGAAACAAACATTTCAAGACATAAACAGTGCTCACTGAGGACAGCTGGTTATAGCAGACATATTCCAGCAAAGACAGTAAAAAAATATTCACATATCATCCATCTTTTATATGAAACAAAATAATTTAAGTACCATCTGCCCAGTTTAAGAGAAGCGAAACTCCTATCTATCTTGCTATATTTATATATTATCTGTCATACTATGGCATTAAGAAAATAGTTTCAACTTCATTGTGAAAGCCAGTCTAGACAGAATCGTGCAGCAAATTATTAATCTGTATTTATGCACTTTATAATTATTCCAGAGTAGTCACCACTTTGCAAGCTTGGTGTCTTTTCTTCTTTAATTGCATCAATTTTTCTGTCCCCCTATGTTAAAAAAAATTAGTAACTGACACTGGAGAGACATTATAAATTCTGCATTTTGTTTGAAATGGCACATGGGAGGGAAGGAGCAACAATAAATGGTGACGCAAAGAAAAAATTCCCATGTGCAAAAAAGAAACAAATTCTACATTGAAATTAAAAACAAAACATCTGGCTGAACATATCATTTTCCCCACTGATTTTCAGGGATCCCAACTATTGTATGGAAACAGATATAAATTGGATTGGCACCAGATTTTCTACAGTAAATCTTTTAAAAAGACTGCTCCAAATCAACTTTGTCCTAGAAATGTTGTCTTTAATGCCTTCAATTTTTTGTGTTATACGCATTGGTTATGCCAATGTTGGACTGTTTTTTCCTCCCAGTTATCCTATAGGTAATACAAAATGGTCATCATTAAGTGGAAATCTCTTCCTCCAGCTGTAATCACAGTTAAAGGCCTTAAACTTGAGCCTGATGACTGATAATTACAGTAAATAACAAAAGGCATTCTGAACAGTCTGCAGCATCAACATTTCCAGAATTTTTTTTAGCTCGTTCTATCTAGTTCAGCATTTTGTAATCTAAGCCACTTTAAGATAGGTGGATTTCAACCTCCAGAATTCCCCAGCCAGTTTGCTAGTTAGGGAATTCTGGGAGTTGAAGTCCACCCATCTTAAAGTTACTCAGGTTGGGAAACACTGACCTAATTTATCCATTTGCTTTTCACTTCTACTTCCTACAATTTTGTTAAATGTAACATTTTTAGTCCATTACCTGCTCATCACACATTCCCCAAGTATGTGAGTTACTCCTCGCTGATGATCACATCAAGGAAATAATCTTTATTTCATCCAGGACTGATTTTATCCTTTTAGAATCCATGGTACTCTTGATAATTGGCTCCAAATCTATAAAATCTATCTTCTTTCTCTTCCTCTTTCTCAGAATCCAACTTGCATGACCTACTAGGACCACTAGAAAGAGCCCTATTTTTATATATTGTTATCCTTCATGGTCTTGCCAAAGTATACCACTGCTGTCCTCTGTAGAATTACATATCAATGACTCTCTTTATCTAGGAGAGCATTAAAGCATGATTATATGGCAGATTCCTGTGTATTAACGTCCCTTAAAAAAGTAATCAAGTCTTCTTGTATACCCAATGAGACTTAATACATATCCCACCCTGGCTAAAGAGCTGGTACAACCAATGAAGGGATGATGAACTTGCTTTTATTTGCTTTCCCTATTCATCCTATATTTACTCCTGTTCTTGTGTCTTTTTGCTTTTTCTAAAACCTGTTGATTTGGCATTTCTCTTTCCATAGATGGTTCTACTCTTCATTGGTAGAAATTAAATAAACTTTGCTTGAATAACAAATAAGGGCAATGGATCATTAATTTGAATGTCACTTCTTTGTTATTGGCCCAAAGAATGATGTTTCCCAGGCCATGAAAATTTGTGACATATTGTGTTCCCCTTTTAATTGTCATACTTTGCAATTTTAAGATGTTCAATGTGTTCCTTTCCTTTTCATAACTTCTCTGTTGCTTCTTGTATTTTGTCATGTCCCTGAACGTATTAGAGGTTTTATAAGTTTTGGCATATTATTATTAGAACCCCTACCCACACATTTACAATGTTTACATTGTTTACAAATGTTGGCATTCAGGATGTGGGAAAACATTTGCCAAATAACTATTTATCAAGGTTGACTCAAGGTTGACTATTTATCAAGACTCAACACTCAGCTTTCCATCCTTCTGGGGTGGGTAAAATGAGGACCCAAATTGTGGGGGCAATATGCTGATTCTGTAAACCGCTTGAGAGTGGGTTGTAAAGCACTATAAAGCAGTATATAAGTCTAAGTGCTATTGCTATTGCTATTTAGAATGGGGGTGTCAAGCTCAAGGCCTGGGGGCCAGATCCGACCCATGGGGTGCTTAGATCTGGCCTGTGGGGCCACCCTGGAAGCAGCCTGCAGTGCCTCTGCCAGCAAAAATGGAGGTCTGGAGGCTGCAACAGCCTCCTGCAACTCTCTGCCAGTGAAAACAGAGTTCCATTTTCATTGGCAGAGCGCTTGGGCCATCAGAGGTGCACCGGACACAAGTGATGTCGAGCTGCTCATTCCCACCCTGGTCACACCCACCCGGCCCCCAAGGTGAAACGCAATCTGGCCCTCAAAGAAATCGAGTTTGACACCCCTGATTTAGAATGACTCTTACTCAGATTCACTCGTAAGCAAATAAGCTGATTCACAGGGGTTAATTTTTAGAAATGGAGTTTAAGCCCATTCCTCTACAATGAATCATCAGAAAGTTCTTTGGCTTATTAAACGATAACAAATTGATGGAAAAATGCTATAATTAGTTTTTAGTCATCACTGTAATAGATTAACAATGCTCCCATTTGGAAATCCTAAAATGAACGTGGCCACATGCTTGTCTCTGTGATTTGTATGCCTGCATTAGTGGAAATGAGTGGCACAATTGATTAAAAAGAGTTCAAGAATTCTGATGTTATATATGCTGATGGCAGCAAGATTACACACAGAAATAGAAGGTCATCTTGACCCCCATGATGGATGAATGGCTGCAAAATCTGATGGAATTAGCAGAAATGGCTAAATTGACTGCTCTGATTAAAGAAAAAAACAAACCACAAACGCCTTTGCTTCGACTTGGAAACCACTTCTGGACTTTGTACTTGAGGTGGAAAAAGATGAAATTTTGACCTTGGGTTTTTACCAATTAGATAGATGTTTTGTTACAGAAGGGGCCAGTTTCTATTATTATGAAAAAGTGAGGGTAGATCTTAATGCCTTATTTTACTGCACCAAAGGAGTTGGAAGTCACTACCTTTTTTTCCTTTTTCCTTTCCTTTCCCCCACTATTCACTTCCCTTTTTCCTTTCCTAATTTCCCTCATATTTACTTTTTTATTCTCTTTATATATTATATTATAAATTAATTAAAAAAACTATATAATAAAAAAGAGTTCAATAATTCTTAGCTTCATTTTTTGGAAGGGTGCCTTCCAGTCACTCTTGAGTCCTGGTCTGGACAAGTTCATCTAGCCTTTGTGGGTTTTTTTATTGGCACAAATGTGTAATATTATTATTTTTCTTCTTCTTCCATTTCTGCAGGTTTTTTGGCAAGATTTTTCAGAAGTGGTTTTCCCTTGCCTCCTTCCTAGAGCTGAGCGAAAGTGACTGGCCCAAGGTCACCCAGCTGGGTTAGTGCCTAAGGCGGATCTAGAACTCCCAATTTCCTGGTTTCTAGTCTGATGACTTAATCTCTATACCAAAGTGGCTTTCACAGTATCATGTTCAAATCCAGAAACATGTTTTGAATTATTTGCATCATTGCTTTATGAAAGGAATGAAATGGGACACTGAAATTGTATTAACAATGTGATCCTAAACATTTATATGTAGGTTTTGGCATATTCGGGTCTTGTCCCGTGTAAACTACTTTTCCCGTGAAAATCTACGAACATATATATATATATATATATACAGGGCTTTTCTTCGGCACAAAAAGGTGCCGGAA
>JAOYMU010000098.1:124485612-124506016 GCA_025802295.1 Psammodynastes pulverulentus | reverse complement strand
TCTATCTATCTATCTATCTATCTATCTATCTATCTATCTATCTATCTATCTATCTATCTATCTATCTATCATATCATATCTACCAATACCAATAAGAAATTCTTATTGGTTTAGTTGGGTTTTTGTTGCATTGTTAATAAGCTGATTTAAGGTCTAAAAATCAAATAAAGATTGAACGTATCACAACTACAAACCATACTTATCCTTTGTGATCTTCAAGTTCACTGTGCAGGAAGACTGGATCTGAAGGATCTCTTCAGTTAGAACAGTCTTTCTAATAAACATATTTGTCTTTGCCAAGATCTGTTGATTCTGCCAGATTTTTCGTACTGCACAAAGATAGTTGCTACTTGAACACAGGGTAATTTTTGAATTATGAGATCTCTCAGGACCAAATTCAGACCTGAAGGAAGCAGGCATTTATTTCAACTGACAGCAGTTTCCCCTGACAGCTGCACACACTATCAGAAGATCAGACATTAGTGCTCAGAATTTACATTGCATAGACCAAAGAATATACTTGCCAGACAAGAATAGGAATCATTAAGTCTGTGGTCCAAAGTGAGGCGCTGAAGCATCTCAAAAAGTGCAGCGTGGTCAAAATTACAGGGATTGGAAGAGATAAATTCATCCATGCCATGCTTTTGAGCTCTATCTGCATCTGTTCATTTATACATATAGAGAAAGACACAATTTAGAAAAAACATTGTGTTTGACGTACCAAAGATATAACATGAAGCATGAGAACTAAGTTGCTCTGTAGCATTTATCTGAATTTCAGGCTCACAAGCCTTAATTAGGTATATCCTTCAACTTCCATTGTCAACTTGCAACACTTATGGAATGGCTTATATTGCCAAAGGTACTAGAATCATAATCAAATTTCCCAATTACTGGATTGCGTTTATTTCACATTTTGACCAAATAACAAGAAAGTTCTTAAATTTTCTGCTTCAATTTTTTTTTTAAAAAAACAACAACCTCTAATCCAAACTTATTGTCCATAAAATTGATGTTGGGGTTCCTATATTCCACAAATTCCTACTTTTTCATTTCTAAATAACGAGGAGAACCTGTTGCAGATCCATTCTGGGTCGGTCACTGGGACTAGAGGTTTAGTCTTCGGACTTGTGCTGGAATCCATCCTCAGGAACTTTTCTCTAGTTGAGTGTGTGCTTTAGGCTCTTCTGTGCACGATATTTATATGGAGTCTGGTTGTGTGTGGCTTTCAGTTTAGATGATCATTATATTTTCTTAAATTTAATATATTTGACTAAACATGGACCCATTTCAGTTTTAGGGAATCGAATAGCATTTGTTAACTGTTAACTGATGGTTAAATATCTTAAAGGTGCTTTTTTCAAGAGGCAGCTGGACATCTGGTTTTTCTTTGAAGACACAGATAAATGTCCAGGTGATCTTAACAACCCTCTAAAAGGATGCAATATAAAACCTTCCATTCCCCACCATTCAGTCAGAGCTGAAAAAGCTTCCTGGATGGGAAGCGAAATGTTTTCAAAGAAAAACCAGAAAGTCTAGTTGCCTCTTGAAAAAGCACCTTTGGGACAACCATGACCTGGATGATTGAGACTCTCCATAGGCATTTAACTGTTAAATAGTTACCTGTTAATAACCCAAACCCTATCCCAAGCTGCAGTCAAAGCCACACTTTTCTTTATTTCTTTTAGGCATCAAGATTTACGCTCTTTTTTGGGGGGGGGGGTAACAGCAAAGAAGGGTATTCCTCTAAAGGTATGGAAGTGTAATGGCAGCACATAGCTTATTTTTCAATATGATTAACAATTTAAATGTATAAATGAAACGATTGTAGAAGTTGAATACTGACTTCTGCTTCTTTTTTGGAAGAGAAAAAAAAAAGAACCAATGTAGAACTGGGTGCAGTTTAAGTCTATTGGGTGTTAAGTCAGGTATCACCTGATGGCACTTAGTTGTGGAGTTTAAACTCTGGTTTATGGGGATTTCTGGGAGTTGAAGTCCACCCATTTTAAAATTGCAATATTGAGAAACACTGATCTAAATTATGACTCTACAAGAATTAATTCAAAAGAGTAAATAGTTCAGGAGAGACGTACAGACAAGAATGTGGTTTTGAAGAGATGTTCCAGTCCTGATCCAAATGTTTATTCAGTTACAAGGCAGGAAATCCAAGATTTTTCCCATTGACTCTGCTACTAGAGATCTTGTGTGTGTATGTGTGTTTTTTTAAATCCTTAATAAATAAAGCAGGAATTAAATCCCCATTTTTTAAAATCAGTCTTCTAGAGTTTTAAGAGCAGTAGTTGAGCTGAAAAGCACCATGACGCCTAACATGAATATCCAATGTTCTTCGGGAATGGCTTTCATATCAAAATTACAATAACATCAAAAATGAAATTCCGGATTTCAAAGAGCAAGCAGAGAGCTGATAAGAGTTTCTTAACTAGAAATACTGTCCATTTATGAGTTGCTTTGAGAATGCCTGTGTCACATACTGTATTAAAGATTGCAAAGAGCTTTTTAAAAGAGAAAGAAAATGAATACTCTTTATACTACATGACTAATGAAGTACCTAAACCTACCTGGCTTTCTAAAAGATCACAAATGCAAAGAATAAAACCTGAGCTGCTAAGAGCCAACCATAATATTTCTTGGATAATGAATCTTTTGAATTAAAATTTATGGTTGATCCTGTGCATGATTAAAAGAAGTCACAGCTGAGAGGAATGGAACTTGTAATATTGTATGTCTTTTATCATAGTATCGTTTAACTTACTTTGTTCATTACAAAATATTTTGATTGTACAGATTTTTTTTAAATTACAGATCAATTCCTGGTTTCATATTTGTAGTGTAAACTGAATATTTAGCTGGATGCTGTCAATAGATTTTTATATAAGAGAGGAATGTAGACATAGATTACGGCTGTCAAACTCCTGGCCCGCGGGCCGGATGCGTCATGTACTGGCCACACCCACACCAGATTTAGCGAAGGGGGAAAATGTCCTCTTACGTCACGTGATGCTGCCATGACGATGTGAGTTTGACACCCCTGGAACCTCCATGCACAGAAGCTCCAGTGACATCACATCTGTCATGATGTCATCATCCAATTGCCATCAATTTGTCAGTCCTCACCACCCACCTCTGGATTCCCCTGTATTTATACAATCTAAATATCGATAACGAGAAGCAAAACATTCTGGAAATGTCTTCTTAGAATTTAGCCAGTGTGTGTGTGTGTGTGTGTGTGTGTGTGTGTGTGTGTTTGTAGGATTTCAGCCTAAATTATCTTGGCTTAATAGAATTGCAGATCAGGCTGCAAATTTACTCTCCTTTCAAATGCAATCACTTCAGTATGATCCATTCTAACCTTGGGGTTCCAACTATAGTGCTCTCTTCAACAACCAATCAGATGGTTTCTATCTGTTTTGACAAATGATACCCTATCCCCCATGTCCCTCTGGGACAACATCAATTGAATTAATACAATGCGCTAATAAGACTCTGCACTGCCCCCCTACAATCTGTCTTCTTCCAAATTCAAGCCCTAAATACATAAAAAATAGCTTTGTAGCTTTAATAAGCTGCATCAAGCTTTTTATTATTATTTTTTAATATATTTTGAAGTCTGTAGTGTTCAAATTTCCCTGAGAAGACTGCAAGCTGACAAATTGGCTGGAGGCCTTCTTTTGCCAGTTATGTTCAGATATATTTCATGACTTTTTCAATTATGAGACATGGTGTCTTGACAAGTCTGATTCCTTAATAAGGAAGTTGGAGTTAATGGGTTATGAATTTAAAGGGCTCCCTCCTTCTCCAAGTGGAAAGAATTATGACCTTAGAGGTATCACACTTCTTGAACTATGCTTTTCCTTTTAATGATTCTGTCTCTTTTAGAACTCATTAAAAATAAATGAAGTGTTCGACATGCTTTTAAAAAAAATAATAAAGAAAAAAAGCATATACAAGACCCTTTATCACCACATATGGAACGGAGGGGTACATTTGGCTTAAAGTATATGTGGAGTCACATGATCCTTTTCCTTTTGGCAGTAAAAACAGGACTTAAGAATGGAATCAATGTGAGGAATAGCTCAATTTCCTAAAGCTAAAAAGACCTGGCCATGTAATGCTTATGCATGTCAATTAACCTTTAACCCAGTCTACTCTATCGAAATAAAAAACAAATGAGATATGCTGGTTATTTTAGACTCACTGGTTCTGTCTTCCTTTAGAAGAGCCAAAGGATTACATACAACTTGGCTAATAAGCAAAGTTGAGACTGTTCCTGAAATAATTCTCTGCTCTTCCTATACTTTCTTCCTTGTGTGTGTTTTGAAGACCTAAATCAGTGCCACCATGCCTTGGCTGTAGAATTGATCTTAACTGTCTTAAGGTCCCGGTTTCAGACAAAAACTAGACAAACACTATATTATGTGGCAACACAGCAGCGAATTGATACAGTCTAATTCAAAACTAAACAAACCATAATCTGGATGAGCGTGTTGCTGTGAATTTAAGCACTTTGAAAATGTTGATACTTGGAATATATGAGCTCCTCTATTGCCGAAGAATTGATACGGAAGGCTTTCCCATTCAGGGACTTCAGAAGATCTTTGATGACATAGAAAAGTGGAAGTTCTAGGTTTGCAACTGATCTTTTCCTCCCTAATTCTTTAAACTTTTATGTATAACTAGAACTCCCTTTTCTATAGGTAGTTCTAGTTATGCATAAAAAGTCTACAGGTTATTCCATGGAATAACTCTAGGTTATTCCATGTCCATTCCAGAATGATTCACTGCAGATACAGTTCTAGCCATATGATACATTATTTGGTTACACAAGTCAGATTCATATGTGCTGCCCGTCCTTCCATGCTTTCCCACTATCTTGATTTCTTTGTCAATTATTTCTGCATAATCCTGCACAGTCTAGATCTGCCGTTTATGCTCTTGGATGTACGCAATATTTTTGCATGGGATGATTCTTCTCTTGTCCCGTGGCTATGCCAACATCGCCAGTATATTGTGAGAAATGTGAAGGAGCAAGTAATTACATAATCGGATATTATGAAAATAACTTACACAGGGCAAGGGATACGTGTGGATTATAGAAGCATCCTTCCTCGGTCTACTGAATTGCAGTAGATGCAAGTCCCAGATTTCTGGCCATAACCTATAGCATTCTCTGTGTCACCAGTGTTTGAAACACCATGGCAATATCTGCAGAAGTGTCAGGGATGCATATACCAGCACTGGGATTGTGACTGCTTTACACTCCAGTTGCAGCACATTCATGTGACTGAGCTCAATGTGCAAGTACAGCAACTATGGTAATCAGAAACATCCAAGTTCTGAGATGGTGGGACATGTATGTTGTGTGTATGTATGTATGTATGTATGTATGTATGTATGTATGTATGTGTACATCTACATGCATCTACATCTGCATTCATTTCCACTTCTACATCTATATCTACATCTACTGTATCTCTACACTATCTATCTACAGTATTTCTATCTCCATCATCTCTCTCTGTCTCTCTCTCCTTATACCTATCCTCATCCTTATTGCTGTCATCTATATCAGTATGTCTCTAACTAATCTATATAATCTCTCTCCCTCCGTCCCTCCCTCTCTTTCCCTTCTTATCCCACAAATAGAGTCTGTGTTGTCCTCAGTCTCGGGTCTCTTACAAAAGACCTTGGGCTTTCAGGAGTCCGTACAGTATCTTAGCTGTTTGTAGCACTGCGCTTTTCTGGACAGAAAGCTTTGATGTTATTCCTATATGTATATTGCATTGTGCTTCTGTTCAAGTCACAAGCAAAGTGTATTGACTGTGCCTAAGCCAATCATCTTTGTAGATTTGAAATTGTCACAATACACTTGGAAGAGACTTCTGGGTTCATGCTTTTGACATGAAAGACCAACATCTGGAGATTCAGAAATAAGAGGCATAGTATCAGAGATCTTACGGTATGCTTGAATAGTGTAGAGTAATGATTAGCTAATGCCAAAGAAAAGAAACTGCAATGTTTTGGAATATTCAGAAGTTTTGGTGGACGATAAAATATTAATTAGCAGCCTAAATGAAAAATGCTCTTTCTTCCTGCCCCCACCTTCAAATATTTTATTTATTTCTTTATAGTCTGTCTTTATTATTTTTACAAGTAACTCAAAGCAGTTATCCAATACATCTTCCTAATATAAGTATAAATATATGAACATGTTGTTTTATGGTGTTTCTTTGGCTTACATTTGTAGCAAGTGGTGATTTGGATGGAATGGAATAATAGCTTTTTCCTGAACACTTCTATCTAAGAAAAACCATACATCTAATCCAGACCTCGGTCTCTTTTCACTCTTTGTTCTGCTGCAATTTATATTACATGTGGAGCCAGTGATTTTAATATACTTCCTGACAGCTATTATGCAAATATATGCAGTAAAGTTTGAAAAATATTCTAACCAGTTGTCAAAAAGAATTAGATCGTTTTTTGTCAATATAAAAATATACAAATAGATTATTGACATCTTAGGGAATTACTGATCACATCATGTGTTTTGATTTTTCTAAAAAAATAATAATCCTGAAATCATCTTTTTTGACAGCACGTACCAATGTACACTTCCACGATCATGTAAATTTTTTTCCAATGTGATTTTTTTATCTAAAACTCTTTAAAATCTATATGGCTGAAAGCTTTTTTTCCCCCTTTCTGTATTTGTGGCAAATATTTAAAGAAAACTAATATTCATTGGAATGTTTTTTGTTTTATAATCTGAATGTCCAAATAATAGAAGAATGGTGTCGTTCCATTGCAACTTCTAATCATTCAGATTTAGCTGTTCGCCCTGGCTGTATTCCTCTCTATAATGATGATGAATTAGTAATATGGAATTTTTGTTGCTAGAAGAAAAAGAAAGAAAGGAGAAAGAAAGAAATAGAATTATGTTTAAAGTTTTTTTTCCAAAAGGATCCAGATGGAAAGGCTCTGTGGCTTTACATTACCAGCCAATGGAAGATAGATGGATGAAGGATCTGATTTGATCTAAAACACAAAACATACACTGAGTATATGATGCATTAATGATGCTTCTGCAACTGGAAATCTAAACTGTTTTCAAGAAGACTCTTTAAAAAGGAATGAATTCCTCCAACCACGAATTATAAAATGGCTCTAGCAGAGCCACTAATTTTGTAGGATCTATTCATCAAAGTAGACATTAATACCTTTCCATTAATTTCATTGATTTCTGATTTTTTTTGTTCAGATGGAGCCTTAAGAATAGGTGCAAAAAACAGTGCACAAAACTTACGCTGTGAAGGCTACGAAGTACTCATTTCTCCGAGAGCTTTTAAATCTGTAGCTTTGTCTGAGCTGAAATGGCAAATGAGCATCCAAATAAATTTTTTGGAACAGATTTGTTTATAATAGAACGATCCAAAAACACGATCAACAATCGTCCAATTGTAAAGTAAAAGGTGACTTTGTATTTTATTCATCTGGAAAATGTGTGCTTGTCATATCTGCTTGACGTTAAAAGAATGAACTTATGGTTTGGACAGTAACAAACAATGACACTAGTCAACCTCATCAGGAGACATGAAATAGAGGGATGACAATGATTGATGGCAGTTACTCATTTAAAGAGATCTCCAGAAGATACTTTACTGGCAGAAGGGAGTATGGCAACTCCCCCCCCCAATGTTCTTAACTCTTTGTTGGCTCTGCATATTTGTGGATGGAGGGGTGAAAAAAATCTGCAGGCTAAACCAAACCTTTTGTAGACACAGTTGACTCTTGCTATCTTTCTTTAGAGTATTTTAAGCGAATAGATATATAGAAAAGGAACATAATAAAACATCACTGTAAAAAGTCTGAGAACACTTTTGCCTATCGCAATGTTTGTCTACTGTTGGGAAAAAAAATCAAGTCTTGTTATCCCTAAAATATTAATACATTTATGATGGTATAACTGACACTTTACCCTATTTGAAACAAATAGATATCATCGCAAATCTGTACATCTTTATGGTAGCACATGGTCCTTTACATTTCCCGGTGAATACCTTACATTTTCAGAAACAGATTTTGAGGGGAAGGAATTTAAGCTGGAAATAAACATTGCCCCTAAAATACCAGACATTATTTGTGGTTGGGATATTGAAATAAATGTAATCAAATTCCTATTTCTCTTGCTGTTTCAGAGTGCATCGTAATCTTATCTTGAGTTAAAATATGTATTATAGAATGGATTAGTTTTCAATTTTGAGGTTTTAATACATCTGCCCATATTGTTCTACTCCCTATGGCACAGTTTCTGAACAACTTTGAGATGCCAGACTACCCCAGCCAACATGGTGGGTGAAGAATTCTGGGAGCTGAAATCCAAGCAACTTTAAAGTTGCTAAGATTTAAAAAAAACAAAACACTGCCCTATGGTACAAACAAAGCTGATTTATCCTATATTTGTTTTGAAAACTTCATTTTTAATTATGTATAGAGCTGTCAGTTATTAAATAATAATCAAATTATATTCAGAACTTAGTGGCTAATAGTTTTAATAGTTTCTAAATGAACAAAATAATCCATTCAAAAAAATGGATTTTCAGAAAGAAAAAGTAGAGCATTTTTTTCTCATTTTTGGGGACAGGCAGTCCCCCCCCCCGAACTGCTATTAAAGAAAGATCCAAAGAGTGATTTACTATATATTTAAAATCCATGAAAAGTATGCGGAAACTGAATTTATGTTTTAATACTGTATTATACTGTAGTGCTGTTGCATCTGCAAGTTGACAATACAAGAAAACATAGCAATGTTCTCATGAAAGAAAAATATAGACCTGAAGCAACTAAAAGCACACACGTTGTTGAAAATAAAACAGTTAAGAGGATAGGAATGCATTCTAATGCAACACACATATATTGCTGTCAAACCAGAATTCATTCAATCATTAAAAAAAAAGGGAAAAGAAAGAAAGAAAGGAAGGAAGAAAGAAAAAGAAACAATTTTAAAAAATAAATAATATATTCTATCAAAAATCTGCACTACTCCTCCCCACCAACTTAAAAAAATAATGATTTAAAGAAATTACATATTTGCTAGAAGTGATGATGAAATTCTGCCTGGTATCCAAAGTATGAGAAAGAGAAAGAAGGAAGGAAAGAAAGAAAGAAAGAAAAAAAGAAGGGGAAAAAAGATAAATAAAAGTAAAAAAGAAAAAGAAAAGAAAGAAAGAAAGAAAGAAAAAATAACAGGAGTATTTTTTCAGGGTCAGGAGGAATGAATCCACCTACTCCAGTTCATGGTCGCATTCAGAATACTCCAGATACATATTTGCCAGCTCTCGTGACCAATAATACTATAGTTTCAATTCCCTCTTAAGTAAAGGTGCACTCACCATTTGTTTGTGGAACAGCTTTTTGAATATGAATAAAGAATTAGTACAACATATTTGTTTCTTTAAACGTTAACCTAGAGGTAAAAAAAAGTCCCAACTTTTGCTTAATTAGAAAGCATTTTCAGCTCGTCTTAAAAAAAACAATCAAACCAACCAACCCTCTAATATTACTAGGGGGGAAAAAATCCAACAAATAAAGAATAAAATGACAGATTCCCTACTTTTTTTTTCTTTTTAAGTGTTGCTCGGCTAGGAGTGATATATTTGAAATTGCATGCTATATACATTCCTTTCTGAATGAATTTTCTTGGAATGGGAGGGAGGGGAAGGTGAAAATGGGGTAAAGGAAGAAACCTATTGTATCTAAGCTATTTTGCTATTAGGCAGGTGTGCACATGTGTGCATACAGCCACACACACACACACACACACAGACAGATACACACACACACTCACCAACCACAAAGGGATGGCCATCCAAAAGAACATCTCCTTAGTATCCATTTTTTTTTTAAAAATGTGTAAATAGTTGGGTTTTGTTAATGAATAAGGAATCGTCCTCACACCCAAAGGGGATTTTTTTTTTTGTTACTCTTGCTCCTTTCTGATTTTTCTCCCTTTAAAACACGGCACCTTCCCTTATCAGGTTTACGCTATCCTACCTTTCTACTCTCGGATGTGTCCAGTCTTAATATCATTCTGCTGTTGCATTACATCATGCTAATAATTGGAAGAGGGATAAAGCAAAAAAAAGGAAGAACGGTAAATTGCCAAAAGTGCAGAATGATCTGTTGTCAGGCATTAAAGCAGCCAAACTAGATGTCAGTTCCATGAAAACAACAGCAAGGTAGGAGTTACAGTCTCATTGTGATGCTAATTCATGTTTTACAACCTTTGGATGAAGAAAAAAACAAAAACAAAAAGAAGAAAATAAAAAAAAGAAAGAAATGTTAATGGTTGGCTTTTACTAAGAGGATCGGTTGATGCCAATATGAAAGCCAGGGAGAGAAGGCAATTATGCAAACAACACATGCGCCCTAATTTCAGTATGGAAACTTATATTTCAAACCTAAATTCAGGAAAATAATATGAAGGTTTATATACTACAAAATCTAAACATGAGAAAGATTTAAGAGGAGGGGGAAAAAAAGCACATTGCATATGTCAGATAATCGAGGGGTTATCTGAGCTGTGCTAGCTACAGGGAAGCACTTACCCTTCAGTCCAGCTAGAAGTTAGCAGGGTAAGAAGGAACAAATCAGAATAACATAAAGACTAGCAACAAGGCTCAGGAAAGCAGACAGGAGTTCTAACCTAGCAGCTAGAGTACTTGGGTTCAAGCAAAAAATGAAATACAAAACGAAAGGAAAGAAAGAAAAATATATATATATATATATTTATAAATTAAACACAAAGAAATAAAAAAAAAGAATATCAACAAACAACAACATTTAAGAGCTGAAATCGTTGTGAAGCTTGAGAAACCTAGCCATATAAATATAGAGATAAAGTACACAAAAGGGTAAATGAAAGGATCACACAACTTATCAAAAACAACAAGCCCATTTTTGCACGAGATGTGTACCAGTATAATTCAACAGAACATATACAATAAAACAAATGGAATAGGGAAAAAAAGAGAAGCACAAATGATATGAGAAACCATCGCTGATCAATCTTTCATGTTTAAAATAACCTTTTCAAAATAATAAAAATGAAAGCTCAGCTGTGTATATGTATATATATGTCTGTATGCATTTTGACTGATGCCAGAGTAATAAGATGAGACAGACAAAAATTCATATCTCTAAATAAGTAATTATTTAATGAAACTAACATAATGCCAGAAAGGGTGATATAGTACTTCAGATGTAAATAGCAAATCCTTTGGAAAACTTTGTATTCCTTTTAATGAAAACATATATAAAGCGAAACTTCTAATTTATTAAAGCTCCTATCCCATGCACTCTAGGGGAAATAACCACTGGATAGAGCAGAACTTTAAAACAACACCATAAGACTGCATTGTGAATTTTTTTGTGTGTGTTTAATATGAAAGGAAAACACAAAACAGAACCCTCAAAACAAAAATAGCTGCCTTCTTCCCCAAAGAAGGTTAAAAAAACCCCAGATGAATAGCAGGTTGTATTTTTGTATATTTAAAAAATGCGTACTTTTAAATGCATACTATATTTAAAAATGCACACTCCACTTTCTAAAAATAACAGTAATATAAAAAAAAATATGTTTCATTCAGGCTTGGAAATCAATACTGATGGGGACGTTAAGCGTTGCGTAAAGTTTATATCTGTTAAGGCAAACTAGAAAGGAACCAAATGAATGCAGTAACATTCCCAATTTTCCCAACTGTAAAAATGTGTTGTTGTCAACTTTCTGTTTTACAGCTTCAGCTTAACACTGGAGTGTTTGCATGGTTTATTATTATTTTCCCCCTTCTGGCTGTTAACACAAAGCAGTTCTGCCATCTTTAGGCAATTCATGTAATCTATGGAAATATTAACCGCAAGAAAAATATTAGACAAATGGAAACCGCTTCCAATATGTTCTTCCTTCAAAGTCTCCCCTGTATCCAGC
The DNA here is from genome assembly GCA_025802295.1 of Psammodynastes pulverulentus. Taxonomy (NCBI): domain Eukaryota; kingdom Metazoa; phylum Chordata; class Lepidosauria; order Squamata; family Psammodynastidae; genus Psammodynastes; species Psammodynastes pulverulentus. Next base: position 124,494,015 of record JAOYMU010000098.1, on the reverse strand, counting down.
ACTGTATGTTTCAGTGAGCAAGAAAAATCAACTAAAAAGATTAAAGTATTTTTCACCACTGTTCTTACCTTTCTGTTGGTGAGAAGGAAAAAAAAAACCACTTGAAAATGCAATACTTGATTTATATGGGAAAGAATTATGGTTTCTGTAACCCTGGAACATCTGATGGCAGCCATTCATGTGTGCATAAGAAGGACTCATTGCTTGCAGTGATACGTCTATTTTATTGTCCACTGATGCATTTATAAAAGGAGCTTGGTATTCTGACACAAAAGCAATAGATGCAAATATACAGGCATCAATAAAGCGTGACATTTCACAGCCTGAGCTCACAGATATTCCAGTGAGTAGCCAAGCAGCAGAAATGCATGAGTTTAGGCTAAAGGCCTCCGCACAGATTATGCATTTGCAAGACTTACCCCCTGGATTTTGGGTGAGACCCTGGGTAAGATTTCTTCATATCTCGGTGCCTTTCCTACTATGGTATCACCTGTAGCAACCTCCAATGGTGAGTTTGCTGCTATTCTGAGCTACCTATCAGATGTACTCATAATAACCTATTTGTAAGTTCTTCATGATAAGGACCACCTAGCCCTCAACCTTCTGGGCACCAGGGACCTATTCCCATGGATCGGAGGGGGCATGGTTTTGTGTGCTGCCTGCATCCTGTGGAGGGGGCTTCACTTGTTTGTGAAGTCCATTTTCTGGCATGCTGTGGACCAATGCTGGTCTACAGACCGAAGGTTGGGGACCCCTGATCTACCCTTTTCTTCTTTCATTACTTTTGCTTTTTACTTTCTCTTCACAAAAGAGCAGAAAATAACAAGGAAATCACAGTTTATAAAGAAGTTGCATTCATTTATGCCTCTTCTGCTAGAACTGGTGCTTGTGACTCTTCCATTAAAGCAAGCTTTCTCAACCTTGGAAATGTTAAGACACATGGACTTCAATTCCCAGAATCCCCCTTGAATTCAGGGAGTTGAAGTCCATGTGTCTCGATGTTGCCCAGATTGGGAAACTTGTATTAAGGACATGTAGATTCTAAAGTGAAATTTCCATTTTGAGAATCTGGTTCCTTATTAAAGCATATGAGAAACATAAGAAAATTTGAGGAGAATTTTTTTGCTTACAGGATTTCTCTAGTTCCAATGTTTTATTCAGCAATGAAGGGCTTAAAGACACAGCCTAGAATAAGAGGAACAAAGCTGTATCTTGCAATACAGCCATTTCTTAATCACTCAGTTTTGTGAAACATTATGGACAAACATTACAGCTACTCTAACAGAACTGAAACAACTCACTATTTATTCTATGCAAACCAATAGGTCAATATCTAATACATAATATACCTACTACAAAGAGGTAAATACATAATATGTATCCCCTGACTTGCTTCTCTGTCTTTCCCTTTTAACCCTTTCAGGCTAGGTTGCTCAGTATGGAATTAGAAATGTGGGTCTAAAACAATATAACACTGGAATAAACTACTTTTAATTATATTCTTGGTTTAGCCCATAGCAACCAAAAAAAGAACAAATTTGGTGTAATAGCTAATCTTGATTTCCTTTTATCTAATTTGGAACTTTTTAAAACTTAATTTCCCCTTACTTAACTTTACTCTCTCTGCTGAGTAAATGATAATTTCCCTGAGTACTGGTGGCAAAAATATATATAAAAAAACAAGGATATGAGATGTATGTTGATGAATAATTATGAAAAAAACTCATACTAACAAAAGAAATTCTTCAGGATGAAGGTCTTATTGATCAATCTTCTTGATTTCATCAGTTTGGGATTGAAATGAGGCAAGAAAAAAAGACAAGTTAAAATTTCCAAGAGTTACATTTTGGGCAGCCTGGAAAGGTAAAGACAGAGCAAATGGAATGGCTGAAAAAGAAAATGCACAACTTCAGGAAAGAAATTAAATGAAACTCTTAGTCTAGTCATAGAGCTAGGAGAGGTCACCCAAGTACTATATATCCCTGTGCAAGCAACCTAGAAAAATACATTGTTGTTACTTACCTGACCTAAATTACAAATGTACAATTTGGAATGTGAAATGGGCTTCTCCTGAAACTTTCTTCATGCCCTTGGTTCTAAAAGACATAGACGCTATTCTAAGGCCCAAATGCTGCAGCCATCCAACCAGTCAGTCAAACTGCCAATTAATTCAGCAAAGGTTTTCCTTGTGTAATGTATATTTGCAACAAAAAAGGAAAATATGAAATCAATGTCCTTCAACCAATCAACCTGTATCATGCCATGTTTTAATTCATACTGAAATGAGAACCAAGCTTTGCTGGAGTTAAGTATGGAGTTAAATTAAATATGAGTCCAAGTTATGCACACATGTAAAAACAGAGGAAGTTAATTTCATAATTTTCAAAGATTATAAATTTCTGCAGATATAGTACGTTAGTAAACAAATATTTCCATTACAATCAGAATACACCAAACTAGACCACCCAAAAAATATTCCAGAAAACTATGAATAGTTTGAGGTATTTCAGATCAATCAGCCTTGTCAAATGAACACAGAAACAGTGAAATACATAAATAAATAAATAGAAGTAAAATAAAATAAAATTAAGAGCTGATGTATCCAACCTCACTGACCTGGTGAAATCTTTCACAGAAATTAATTTAACTGGATTTTTTTAAAATCCAAATTTCTCAGTAGTTCAACAATTTATGCCCAAAAGGATATAGGCAAGAATGTCAGTATAAGTATCTTATACTTTTTTGTGCATATTAAGATAATATAGGGACCCTGACCTAACATATGAATTTGTACATTAAATTGTGTCTATGAGGATAATCCAATTCAAAAGTATAACTCATGTGAACTGATTTCTTCCGATTTCCCCCTTGTAAAATTTTCAAATCCAGGATTGGAGATTTTCCAAAATTTCTGCAAAAAATACTTCCCAGACACAAGTGCAAAAATACTTTTATCTACTGGCTAGTTAACCAATTAACTAAACTGTAAATGTAATTAAATTGCATCAAGATTATGTTAATTTATGGTTATAATGCCTTGTGTATAAAACATATAAGTCCCCATTGACTAGGAGGAAAGTTCTATAATGGTATAGTGTTTGCTGGGATAGGACCACATACGGTATTCATCTATACCCAGGGCTTTTCTTCTCTGAAGAAAGGTGCCGGAACGCACCCCCATCGTCGCGCTAAAAAACCCCGGAAATGATAGCGTGCGATTGGTCGAGACGGACCACGTGACACGGACTCTGAAAAAGTGCCGGAACGCAGTACCGCCGAGTTCCAGCGGAAAAAAAGCCCTGTCTATACCCTTATGTACCCATGCAACCAGTGTATATCAGTCTATCTGTCCTTTGCCAGCAGTCCCTGTGATATTGAGATTGCTACAGACTGAAGGTTAGAGACTTGTTGGTCAACAGCTAGCCATCATTAAGTCCTTATACTTCAGATGTGCTGTTCTGGGGGCTGGTAGAAAGAGACCTACTTCTTTACTATGTCCGAAAGGTGCTTTTTCAAAAGGCAAGTGGACTTTGTTTTTCCTTGAAGATGTTTCACTTCTCATCCAATAAGCTTCTTCAGTTCTGAAAAAGCACCTTTGGGACAACCATCACCTGGATGATTGAGAATCTCCATAGACATACTTCTTGAGTAGGTTCCAATGTAAAGCAATAGAACCTACCCAGAGCAGAGAACCAGAAAGTGGCCATGACAGGACAACTTTAGTAAGGTAGGAATGGACAAGCAAGTGGAGAAGGGGTAGATGATGGCCATATCAAACATAGCGAAGGGCACAGCCTATTTCCTTTCTAAAACAAGTAGATTGGTAGACTTATAACCTCCCTCCTTTCCAGAGGCGGTATTCAGCAGGTTCTGACCAGTTCTGGAGAACCAGTAGCGGAAATTTTGAGCACTTTGGAGAACCAGTAGTAACCTTCCCCCAGGAGTGGGAGGCAATGGAGCTTTTATAGTATCTTTCCCCTGGAGTGGGATGGGAATGGAGATTTTACAGTATCCTTGCCCTGGAATGGGGTGGGAATGGGGATTTTGCAGTAACCTTCTCCCAGGAATGGGGAGGGAATGGAGATTTTACAGTATCCTTGCCCTGGAGTGGGGTGGGAATGGAGATTTTGCAGTATCCTTTCCCTACCATGCCCACTAAGCCACACCCACCAAGCTACACCACACCCATCAAGCCACGGCCACAGAACCAGTAGTAAAAAAAAATTGAATCCCACCACTGCTCCTTTCATCTCACTTTGGAGCAAGCCAAATTAGAGCAATAAGTCTTTAATGGCTAATGATTAGCTGTTCGTTACACTGAAATCAATTTTATAAAAGGCCTTTTACGAATGATTGTCCCCAAAAGAGGGGTTTGTTCCATAAATACTGAAAAGGAGAGCGAGATAATGAAAAAATGGGCAGAACAAGTTAGGATTTGGAAAATTCTAGAGTCCATACATCAAGTATTGCATTTTAGGTTTTCCTCTGCATTTTTATGGAATAACTTCTTTTCTTGATCCTTTGCATATATTGTGAAAAATTCTCAGATGTTAAAATAATATTAATACATCATCTGAACCCTTCTCCCCCCCCTCTCCCCTGAACTATGAACAAACCACTTTTAAGTCCAAACTGTTTGGTTTGATAAGAATACGTTTTACTTACAAAATTGAGAAATGGGGGCATCTAGCTGGGGCACATTTCCTCCTTTAGCATTAAGCTTCTGAACTTGAGTAGGTGGCACAGGTTTGTGGGACTGGCCTGTAGCTCGGTACATGGCTTGGACCCAGAGGATACGATCCTGCTCATCGTCGCTTGCAAAAATCACGGTGTCTCCTTCTTTCACTGCATTGAAAAAGGCTCGGCCACCATCCAAACCTGAGAGATATCAGAAAGCACTCGTTTAGAAAAAGCAGCATTTGACATTCAGGGTCATGGATCCCCAAAACAAAAGATGCAGTTATGGTTGCTTAAGTAGACTTTCTCATTTAAAAAAAAATAAATCTGCAAAGTCTCCCTAGGATTGGGGAGCTCATTAGGATGAAGGACGAGAAGGGGCTAGGACAAGGGTGGGTTTTACATAATTTAGCACCCGGTTCTCTGCTTGATTGCTGGGTGGGCATGGCCATGGGGGGCGTGGCCTATTCAGCCTCCTGCACCACCTTGGGAGTGAAAACGGGCCACGGGGGGCCATTTTCACCCTCCCTGGGCTCCGGAGGCTCCCTAGAGGCCGGAAACAGACCAGTTTCCAGCCTTCTGGAACTTCCAGGAGGCCCATTTTTCACCCTCCCCAGGCTCCAGAGGCTTTCCTCAAGCCTCCGGGAGGGCAAAAATGGCCTCCCCAGGCTCCAGAGGCTCTCTGGAGGCCAGAAACGGGCCTTCCAGAACTTCTGGGAGGCCTATCCCCGATCCTTTGCATGGGCCCTGCACTTACCTGCAACCCAAAATGGGCTGTGTGGGGACTCCTGGGAGGGGTGGGGCCAAGTACCGATTTGCTGAACTGGCCATAAAATTAACATCTGGTTCACCCAAACTGGTGTGAACCAGCAGCAGCCCACCCCCTGTGCTAGGAGCTGCAAATTGAATTAGGAGTAAGATCTGCTTCTGGAGTTAGGACTTGGCAAAGGATTCTTTAATTTCAAGCCAGAAAGCACAAATGCTATGATGGGAAGAATTTACTGAGGTACTGAATTCCACGATTTTTAAATAGTGTCAGGAGAATGACTTTCTTTTGCTTACCTGCAATCTTTCATTCTTTATCTGAGAGTGATTTTGTGGTAGTTTTGTAAGGAACAGAGAAAGTTTCCCCACTATTTTTTGTATAACTTTTATAACTTTAAATGAGAACATTTATCCTTTTCTAATGATCAGCCACCCAAAATTTGCCTTTTGTGTTTTTTTTCCTCTAGGGGAATGCTTTAATACTTTATTAAACTATTAATGAAGCATTAAGAGCTATGGTGGCACTGTGGTTAGAATGCAGTATTGCAGGCAAACTCTGCCAACTGCCAAGAGTTTGATCCTGACCGGCTCAGAGTTGACTCTACCTTCCATCCTTCTGTGGTCAGTAAAATGAGGACCCAGATTGTTGGGGGCAATATGTTGACTCTGTAACCCAATTAGAGTGGCCTATAAAGCACTATGGAGCAGTATATGAGTGTGATTGCTATCAGATCACTCTATCTCAATATACCACATTCATTCAATCATGTTTAGAGTACAATATATGTAAGGGGTTTTTTGTCTCGCATAAAACTATATTTGTCACTTCAATGTTCAAACTAAGATAATTTTAAAGGCCCTTTGGTGCTATCAATTAACATATCCATGTCATTGCTCATCTTTAATTCCAGTTCATTTAGGAATAAATCAAGAGCATTAATTTACAAAACCTTGGAGAGACCCAACAGCTTAAAAGTCTATATCATTAAAGTAATCCCATTTATTTGTAGTCTTATGTTTTCTGTTTTTTAATCTTCATAAATTATATCATAAGAATCACAAAATAATTTATCTCATGAATCCTTGGTGAAAGATTATTTTTGTCAATGATTTCTGAAACTAAATAAATATATTGGATTTCCCCTATCATTCCCTTTTTGCTGAAACTGGTAAAGGATAGTAAAAGGTTTGTGATGAAGGTCTTATCTTTACTGAACCCTTACCGAAGCTATTCAGCCCATGTTTATCCAGAATAATGTTTTTCACCTATTAGTAAACTAGTTTGTAAATTTCCTGAATTTTGCCCTTGCTCCCCAAAGATTGGTAATTCACTGCTTACTGTCCATTATGCTGGTGGGAAAAAAAACATATTCTAGGGATATGTTGATAAGTTCCTTCCTTTAAGGTTGAGACCACCCGCATTGTTGTGTTTTTAATAAGCATACAGGGATATCTTGATCATTTAATTCACAAACAACATAATTAAGCAGTCTGCATAAAAACATACAGAAATTTCAGTTAAGCCTACAATCAAGGAAGTCGACTCTCAAAAAACAAGCAAGCAAACCTCAGCTTACCATCTTACTTACCGGGTTGTGGGTCTGTATAGTCTACCGTGTATCCATCAAGCTGCAACAGCTCTTGAGGTTCAGCTTTTTTCTCTCGGTAGCTGCACATGGCAAATGTATATTGGCTAACCTGCAGAAGATCACACAGTTTAAGAAACATCAAGTGATGATGGAAGAATACTTCAATTGGGAGCCTTTGCAAATAGTTCTATATTTACCTTCAGCTAAACCTTTCCACAGGTTATTATCTATTTTTAATAGATCGGTTTTAATAGAGAATAGATATTATCTATTTTAATAGATGGTCCCTGTAATATAAATCTCAAGATTCTTCTGAAAATAAGGGACTAGTAGAACACTAGTCAATATCCTACAGGTTTCCTTAAACATTCTTACAATCTTCTGATCAGCAAACGCAGAGCAATCTCTTAGGTTGAGTACAATCTTATCTCTTGGGAATTGGGTTAGAAAATGGGACTACTCAGTATGATATAAGGATACAGAAACTGGAAACTTGCATCAGAAATGTCCCGAAGGCCTCTTCACCTGCTCTATTATTTGAAATACACTTTCAAAGGATGCACTTACCTGCCATTATAGTTGAAAATAAATTATATCATGGAGGTGCCAGAGAAACATCATTGGCTGCAGCTATTTATTGTATCAACATTTTAAAAAATACCACACACACACACACAAGCTTGTTATTATATACTAAAACACCTGAATGGAATTCTAATTTAAAAAATTGGCAGAGATATAATGTTTTTGTCTCAATTAAATATTAGTGACTTTCTCTGTCCCTTTACTATTGGTAAACATCCTTATCAGAGCTTATTCCAACTTCATGCTAAAATACTAAAACAAACTTGAGGAACCAAAGATCTGGACTGAGATACAATGAACGGCCCAACAAACTATGGTATAGTTCTGTGATGGCGAACCTATGGCACGCAGGCCGGAAGTCGCACACAGAGCCATCTCTCTGGGCATACCAGCCATTGCCCATTGCTCTTGGTCTTTGCATGCACAGGAGTGCCAGAAACTGGAAGAGCAGCTGGCCAGCTTCCCGGCATGCACATGTGCTCTGGCGAGCTGCTCTTCTGGTTTCTGGCACTTCCCCCCAAGCGTGTGTACTCCCGTTTCAGGACTTGGTGCCGAAAAGGTTTGCCAACACTGGTATAGATGATCAAGAATAAACAATTTTCTCTCATCTTCTTCTGTACACCTTAATGCAAAATCTTAATGTTGTTGAGTATCAGAATTGGTAAACAATGATTTAAATACTGCATGTGAATTAGTACTATAGCATCTAACCCAAGTATTCAACTGCATACTTATGAAACTGCAACCAAGGAAAGAATGTGGGTAAACCTTTAGGGCCAAAGAATTG
>JAOYMU010000098.1:124440601-124450694 GCA_025802295.1 Psammodynastes pulverulentus | reverse complement strand
CCTGCTTTCCAGCTCCGTTCTCCTGTGCAGGGCAACAAAAGAAGACCCAGCTGATCAGCTGGGACTCGGGAGGCAGACAATAGATGAGGGTGGGACCAGTCAGAGGTGGTATTTGCCAGTTCTCCAAACTACTCACAATTTCCACTACTGGTTCTTCGAAATACCACCTCTGGTTTGCTGGTTGTGAGCATGCTCGCGCTCATGCACTCGCTCGCTTTGTTCTCATGTGCCACTTTGGGAGTGAAACAGAGCTTCAAACATGCAGCTAATCAACTCAGTCAGCTCCAGTGAGTACAGCAGTGGTGGCACAGAACTCAGCTGGGCAGCGTGGGTAGAGGGGAAAGAACCAGAAAGTTAGTTATATATAGAAAGCATAGCGCATGGGCAGGTGAGCAGGCCCAGCCAGTGATCTCAACTGCGAGTTCGCCCGACCATCCAACAGCCCATCACTGCATGTGGCCATATTTCTGGCACTTGACAACAACAGTGGTGGGTATGCTGCTGGTTCACACCGGTTCTAGCGATCTGGTAGCACCGGTGAGCAGTTGGCCCTGCCCACCTGCACCTGCCCTTTCCTGTCCTATATTTCCTTTGTTTGTAGCTCAGCTGATAGGCGTGGCAGAGCAGATTGTTGCACCTCAGCTGTTTTACTCATCAGCGCTGACGGTAAGTTTTCATCTTTAAAATTGGCCCATTTTAGAATGCTCCACACCTGAGTGAAGCGCGTGTCAAGTGCGTGGCCACAGAACCGGTAGTAAAATATTTTGAATTCCACCACTGGGCAACACAGATATGTTTATGGCTGTTTGTGGTATACCATGGACTTGTGACCATGTTTAATGATAGTTTTCCCCAAAACTGTCCCTTACTTTTAGTTTTGAGCGAAACCACACCACAGCAAACTATGGGATCGTTTAATGGCCATGCTGTTAGCTTCATGGGCATGGTGTTCATACTTATGAATGCCATGTTTAGTTAATGACCACTGTAAAAACATAAAATGAGTTCGGTCGTGTGACAGACCTATTTTATGACTGTTACGACTTACGACGGTAGTAAGCAGACTCCATTATGGTTAGTATGGGACTACCTGTACTTAACAACAGTTTCCCAATTGACCAGTGAGCTGTTGAGGTTCTTCTGTATCAGTTTTGGGTTTGACCTGGTCTAGAATGCTCATAGTTTCCCAGTTGAAACTTATGTTGAAGTCTGTCCATTTGTGTTTCAATTTTTTTCTTCCGTGGCTGCTGAGTCTTTTGGTTTTCTTAGGATATTTTGGAGGACTTTAGTTGGTGTGTGTGTGCTGTGGTGATGCCATGTGGTTTTAGTAGTCTCTTGGTGGGTTTCTCAGATGTTTTTGATGTATAGCAGTGTTATTCTTGTCATAGCTTGTTTTGTTGGTTGTGCTCTTTTGGGCTGGCACTTTTTGATGAAGTTGTATGGCGTTCCATTTTGTTGGCAGATGTATAGATGATCTGTTTCCTTTTTTTCTGATATTCAGGAGTGTTTGCGCTCATCTAATTAGTGGTCTTACACACAATTTATCTTGTGGGAAGTTCGGTTGTTCCTTTGGTAACGGAGCACTTGGTTGTGGATAGTTTTACAATCCACTTGTGTTTCTAATTTGCCATCGATGACTCTGCTGATATCCAGAAAGGGTAGTGTGTTGTTTTTTTTCTACCCTACCTAAATTGTATTCCTTTAAAGATGCAGTTGATGGTTTTGTGTGTGCTCCCTAATTGGTCCTTTTTTTAATTATGATGAAGGTGTCATCTATGTACTGGATCCATACTTTGCTTGTATGCATGGAAGTGCTATAAATCTTTGTTCATTTTAATGTTAATACTTATAGTTTTCATACTGCAATGTTTTATATTGTTTTCCCCCTTATTGTAAGATGCCTAGAATAGTCTGGTGGTGGAGATGCATGCCATATAAATTTAATAATAATAATAATAACAACAACAACAACAACAACAACAACAACAACAACAACAACGTGGAATCTTGGGAGGGATTCAATAGTGGATGAAAATGTCAAATCCAGCCTAAACATCTGGCTGACTGTGCAACGAACCAGTAATAATAATAACAGAGAACCTCATCTCCTCCCAAACACACTTGTTTCATTTTATTTATTTGTATCTCACCTTTATCGTTTTTTACAAATAACTCAAAGTGGCAAACATACCAGGGGTGGGCTTCAAAAATTTTAGCAAGGGGTTCTCTGCCTGATTGCTGGGTGGGTGTGGCCATGGTGGGCACGGTCTAGTCAGCCTCCTGCACCATGGCGGTGGTGGGGATGCTTTTGCCCTCCCTGGCCTCCGGAGGCTTTCCTCGAGCTTCCAGGAGGGTGAAAACGGCCTCCCCAAGCTCTGGAGGCCCTCTGGGCTGTTTCCAGCCTTCCCGAACTTCCAGTAGGCCCATTTTTCACCACCACCCCGAGCCTCCGCATGCGCCCTGCACTTACCTGCATCCAAAACGGAGTGGGATTTGGGGATACTCCGAACTATACAGAATCTTAGCTAGAGGTTCTCCTGAACCCCTGTGAACCCCCAGCAGCCCACCCCCTGAAACATACGCAACACACCTTCCTCCTCCTATTTTTTTTACAACAGTTGGGCTGAAAGTCACGCAGCTGGCTTTCATGGACTAGAATTCACAATCTCCTGTCATGGGCCTAATGTCACCCAGCTGACTTCCATGACAAGGCAGGATTAGAACTCACAGACTGCTGGTTTCTAAGCCACCATCTTAACCACTAAACCAAACCGGCTCTCTTTTCTAACTCAGATTAAAATTGGAACCAGGGAAAGATCTCCCTCCCATCACCCTCACCCAGAGGTGGTATTCGACCGCTTTGCACCGGTTCAGCCGAACCGGTAGCAGCAAAAGCTGCCGCTTGGGCAAACCGGTAGAAAAAAATATGGCTACCGGTTTGGCCGAACTGGTAGCTAAAACCCACCCACCCCGCATGTGTGCACTTTCCCCTCCCTTCCACGCATGTGTGCATCTACTGGCGCATGCCTATTGCACATATGCACACCGATCATTTGAGAGGACTCTTTGATCCTCACATCTGATCGGCACACATTTTTTAGTTACTGGTTCGACCGAACCGGCACTTTTTTAGCTCAAAAAAGTGCCAGTTCTATCAAAGTGGTAGCTAAAAAAACATGCGCAGATCATCGGAGAGGCCTCCCCAATGCTCTCCGATGATCTGTGCATGTTTTTTAGCTACTGGTTCAGTTTAGCTCATGTTTTTTAGCTACTGGTTCGGTTTAGCTCAAAAAAGTGCCGGTTCGGGCAAACCAGTAACTGGAAAACATGCGCAGAATATCGGAGAGGATCAGGGAGGCCTCTCCGATGATCTTTGCATGTTTTTTAGCTACCAGTTTGGCCAAACTGGCACTTTTTTGAGCTAAAAAATTGCCAGTTCGGCCAAACCAGTAGCTAAAAAATGTGTGCCGATCAGCTGAGAAGATCAAAGAGTCCTCTCAGATGATCGGTGTGCACATGTGCAGTAGGCACATGCCGGTAGGCATACACATACGCAGAAGGGTGAGGGAACGTGCAAGCGCACACAGAGGGGAAACGTGCATGCTTGCTCTTGTGCGCACGCGCACATGTACAAAATCAGTGAACCGGTGGCAACACCGGGAGGAAACCACCACTGCCTTCACCTTGTATCAAAGGGGAGTGAACTATGAATTACGAAACAGGACAGCATTGTTGAAAAGCAGCCATCTTTAACCCTTTCATCGGCCATTTCCTGTTCATCTATCAGATTGAATAATTTGGCTTGTGGGAGGCATTTCAGATTCGGGGGGGGGAGGGGGTTAACTTCCTAGAATTTCCCAAAGCCTTTAATCTTCTCAAACATATTCTAATCCAGCCTGCTCAGAGTGACTAGGCAAAGAGATATATCGATCTAGAGGCCTCATTATAAGTTGTACATTGTGAAGTTAGCCTCCTTGGCCATGCCATTAGTGCAATTATCTTATTTCATTAGGGAAAGCATCACTTTGCATTAGAGCGTATTGGTTCTCTTTCAAAAAGCAATGATGTTTTTCCAAAGCAAAGGGAAGGCAGCCGTGAATTTCAAAGGAGATACCTGATCGTCAGACCAGCTGCTTAGAAATTTTAACCCAAGGAGTCAATTTCTAGATTGGACGAATGACCACATCCCTGAGCAATTCCTTTCAAAAGTTTCAAAACAAAGGAGATGGTGGCATAGAATTCATCCTAATTAATTGGCCTGCATTCGGGAAGATGAGAGCATTGCATCTCGTCCTGAAGCCAGGGTGATATATCACCTAGAATTATGGAGAAAAAATGTGACTTTTCCCCACCCTCAGAGGTCTTATGCTTACTGTTTATTTCTCATCATCCCATTATAGACATCTCTCAGCATTCTGCGATGTCACCATGAGTCAGGAAAATGTGATGAGGTAGATATCTCTCCATCCTGTCCTGTCTCATTTCATCTCATCCCATCTCACCCCTATCCTGTCTTGTTCTCTCCCACCCCACCCCATCTTATCCAGTAGTGGAATTTAACATCCAGTTCTCTGCCCTAATGACCAGCTGGATAGGCGTGGTGGGGTGATCATGTGACTGGGTGGAGCTCAGGCGACAGTAAGTCTGGGAACACTGCCAAGAACCTTTAGCTGTTCTATCGGTTAACCAAGAGGCAGTTTCTGTAAGCAGGGCAATCAAGATTAGGCTAAAAACAACTCCAGAATGTTTCTTTCCTGCCTTCCTTACAGGATTAGCCCTGTAAAGTGGACAAAAACGAAAGGAAATTTCTTCCAGCAACCGGTTCTCCGAAGTGCTTAGAAAGTTAACAACCGGTTCTTGCGAATAGGTGAGAACCTATTGGATCCCACCACTGCACTAGGGGTGTGTGGGATGTCTATTTCTTTTATAATAATGAAACGTGGGAAATATTTAGAATTGGTTTCACATTTGAACGTGTCGATATGATGTACCCAATAAAATGGATCTTTGAGAAAAACTACAGCCTCAGAGTCCTGAATTAATTGGGACTATTACTTGGAACAATGAGAATTATGTAGTTTGCTAATGAAACATCTGCAAGAAAACCACCCAGCTCAGAGAGCACCAAGGACACCACAAGTTCATGAAAACTTTTCAAGTTTGTCTCTGCCTCCAGGTATACCAAACAAAATCAAGGCAGAGTTATTTAGGTTTTTTTCCCCCTCAGGCTTCCCATTTTCCCCAAGTCTGAGTTTTCATTTTTCCTTCCTTGACAGATTACTCCATCAAAGCTATCTCTACGTACCTTTGCCACAAGCTGTATAACATTTCTCTGTTATTTTAACTAAAGGCAGTGATGGCGTTTAACTGAATTCTTGGGCCATTTGATAATTGCATCGTGCTTGGCATTAAAGGTTGTTTGCTTATGTGGGTGGCCTTTAATTGATTGGGCTGGGGTATTTGGCTAATGTGCCATCTATTATCTTTTAATTGCTTTCTTTCACATTTTACTTTTTCAGCTTAATTTTTTAAATTATTATTGTTAGTGGCTTGGATCATCATTTTTATTCTTTCATGGAAGGAATGGAAGGAATAGCAATAGCAATAACAATAGCACTTAGACTTATATACCGCTTTATAGTGCTTTACAGCCCTCTCTAAGTGGTTTTACAGGATCAGCATATTGCCCCCAAGGGCCCCAACAATCTGGATCCTCATTTTATCCACCTCAGAAGGATGGAAGGCTGAGTCAACCTTGAGCCTGGTGAGATTTGATCTGCCAAATTGCCAAATTGCAGGCAGCTGGCTGTAAGCAGAAGTAGCCTGCAATTACTGCACTCTATCCTCTGCGCCACCAAGGCTACTAGCCTTTATTACAGCGATTATATTTTCTTGGAAAAAACCATGGATGGGGCTGAAAAAGGGGCTAGTTTGAAAGAGGTTCATTGGGAGGAAAAATATGTTTATCCTTATAACTTGATTTTACAAAAAAAAATTCAAGAGCAGAACCAAAAAAAGTTTCTCCATCTTCTAATAACAATACTTAAAATGGAACAGTATATGTAAATTGGCTTTGAAACGACAATTCCATCTATTTTTCTTATGAGATGAAAGGCTGGGCAGGAAGCGATACTATTTGTACAGTAAAAGGTAAAGAACCAAAAGGGCAAAAATGAGTTGTTGTTTTTTAAGCTAAAGTGCTTAAAAAAATACATCTAAAGAAACGCTTTCTGAAATAAAGGCCTGTCCTTTATCAAAGGATGCACAGCCTTTGGAGAACTCACTTCTGGTTCCCTGAATGACAATGAACCGGTGGAGTGATACACACAAAAAGGAAACTTATTGACAGGCGATTCCTACTGAAACATGCCATGTTGCTTTTCAGCTACTAGATGGCACTAATAAGCTTTCAAACTGTGCTGTGCTCCTCTCAGCGCCTGAACTAATCTCAAGTAGTTATGTGGTCATTTTCTTTTATGACTGGGATGGCTGCAGGAACATTCTGTGCAGCACCAACTTTAGAGCGCTGTTGATCATTTAAAACCTATTGGGAGTTTCAAGAAAATAACATGCTGTGATTCAGTGGCGTTAGCTTGTTGCACTCCTTCTGAATTCAGGCTTAATGCTTGTTTGTTACCTTTGAAAGGCACAGACCTTAAGATAGAAGGGTAATGCTGATTTGATTGAAAAAAAATTACTATAATTTATAATATGGTTTCTCTTCTATAAAAAATACACTAAAATAACTTTTGAAGCTTGTTCCAATCAACCCAGCCATCTCTACGACTATCAAATTTGGGCTGACGTTAAGGCCCAACCCCAGAGATAACACAAGGCGATCCAGTCAGGTCCAATTAGCATTAGCAATAGCACTTAGACTTATATACTGCTTTATAGTGCTTTACAGCCCTCTCTAAGTGGTTTTTACAGACTCAGCCTATTGCCGCCAACAACCTGGGTCCTCATTTTAACCACCTCGGAAGAATGGAAGGCTGAGTCAACCTTGAGCCTGGTGGGATTTGAACTGCCAAATTGCAGGCAGCCGAGAGTCAGTAGAAGTGGCCTCTAACCACTGCACCACCAAGACTCTATATACAATATTTTATTTGCTTACACCTGATGGACAGAAATCAAGCCAAAGCTATAACCTGGTAAGCTATGATATGTATCCTGAGAGATTCTAGGGGTGGGTTACCCTGAACCTCTCCCCCCCCATTTGGGTTGGGGCAGCACAGTCTCTTGATTTGAGCCTCTCTCTCTGGGGAAACTGTGCTGCAAATTTCTCCTCCACTGTTTCTCCAGGTAGTCATCCCATCATTGCTGCTAAAATCTGGATGACCAATGAACATCAGCCAAGATCGTTCAGGCCTGATTTATGAAGTTCTGTAAAAAGTACCTTAGAGATAAATAGGTAAGTAGTGCTTTAGAGATGACTAGGCAAAGCACATCAACATGGTTTTATAAATAGGCATATTATATCTCAGCTGTACATCTCGAGATGATCACTAGGTGGCAGCAAACATTACTATTTTCTTTGTCTTTTTGCTGCCTCCTAGTGGTTTTTCAGCGTTTGGTAGGTCAAACCTGATAGCCTTATCTGCCTCTTCATTCACGTAAAGTGAGATCTTGCAATTATATTTGTATTCCTTTGTGCAATTTATTGTCACTTGTGAAATAACTGGGTGAAGCATAAGCAAAACGTATTGTGTGTGCACTGAAGGACTGTATATAAGATGCATATGGTTACTAATCCTATTAAAAAGAAAAGATAATGTTCAAATCGACTGAAGTTTTTCTCAGGTTAAGGCACTGTTTCTCAACCTTGGTAACTTTAAGATACGGGGACTTCAACTCCCCAAACCCCCCAACTAGCAACTGGCTGAGGAATTCTAGGAGTTGAAGTCCACATATCAAGAAGATGCCAAGTTTGAGAAACATTGGGCTAAGGAGTCAGCATAAATAATGAGTTTGAAATATTACTGGGTTGAAGCACTTTTAAATTCCATTTCAGATTCATCAGGCAGATAAGGAAACACCATACAGCCTTCAAGCTTTGTTTTTTTTTAACAATGACATCTCAGTCCTGCACAATGGATCACTTGGGTTCTATAACTTTCCTCCCAATAATGTCCGGATGATGTGATCTTTATATGAAATCACTGCAGCATGTTAAGCAGTGCCATTGATATTTGAACAAAAAGTTATACAAAAAGATAACTTCTTTGGAGAAATAGAGATTAATGCTTTCCAGAAACACAAAAATGTTAAAAGGTAATTTTTCTAGCTTACTTGTGTTTCACATATGACATCTATACTTATTTATATTTGTATTATGAAGCATTTATAATTTAGCAAAAACTTTCCAAATACTTTACCAGATTACTTTACTTCAAGTCTATTGACTGCTTATTACAATTCAGTTAAGGAAGTTCCTAACTCAGTGTTAAAAATCAGAAAGGGTCGGAATAAAATTTGCCAAATGCTATTGACAATGTAATTGAATCTCAGAAGATATTTAATGCTTCCAAGTTCCCTTGATATTAATCAGTACTAAACTAGAAAAGATTGCCTAGCCAAGCAAATAAGTACATGCAAATTAAGTCCATAAGATTAAACAACCAGATAAGCAGTGGTGGGATTCAACAGGTTTGCACCTATTCATGAGAACTGGTTGCTAACTTTCTAAACATTTCAGAGAACCAGTTGTTGGAAGAAATCTCCTTTTGATTTTTTCAAATTTTCAGGGCTAATCTTGTAAGGAAGGCAGGAAGGAAACATTTGGTGTTGTTTCTAGCCTAATTTTTATTGCCCTGCCTACAGAAACTACCTCTTGGTTAACCCGTATAACAGCTAAAGGTTCTTGGCAGTACGCCCAGACTTACTGTTGCCTGAGCTCCACCCAGTCACATGATCACCCAGCCACGCCTACCCAGCTTGTCATTAGGGTAGAGAACCTGTTGTTAAATTATTCGAATCCCACCACTGCAGGTAAGTGTAATTCATTTTGTTACTCCTGAAGACTAAGATACATCAATCATTCCTCACAAAATAAGTCCTCTCCTTATCAGTTAAACTTTAAACTCTGCTTTCTTTCTTTGCTTTTTAGTATTTCGATCACATTTTTCATACGAATCAACAGGGCGACAGAGCTTTAAAAACAGGGGAGGGGTGCTAATACAATTTTCTATTGAATGATAGAATCCCGCTTTCCAGGTTAGAAAAATAATATGTTCGTGTCATCCTGAACGACTCAGAAATCACTCTGCTTGGGTCCGTGTCTGAATTTTGCAATTTAAGAGGGATCTAGACAAATCGATCTGGGATTAAGGGAAGAGAAGAAAGATAGTAACAATATAAAATCAAGCCTTGGAGGAAAGTTGCTTAGCCTGCCGAAAGGAAGCATGAGCACATTCTTCAATTTTTTGGACAGAAGAGGGCAAGTGCAGAGTCTTTGGAAACAGAGCACCAAGTGCACCAAAGAACATAATATGAATTATAATGTCAACAACGTTGATGAAGATATTACGAATACAATGCTAACGTTTTCTGTCTGGCACCAGGGGGCAGAGTAAAATCTAGTGAGCTTTAGTAATATGAAGATAGATTTTAGTGGAAAATTAGGGAGGAAGGAGAAAAGTACAGAAAGTGGGAGCATTTGTTTGGCAACGGAACAGAAAAGCAAATCTAAATGGAGGTTTTCAAGCAAAGGCTGCCAGGCATTGAGAGGCTGACTTGCAATGTTTTACTTTGGAACAATTTTGCATACAAAAGAAAAGGCAAGAAAAGGTAACACACAACGCTGCTATCCACACCCAGATATTTGGGGGCAATCTAATTATGGACTGGAAACACAGAAGTATCCCTCTCTTTCCTTTTGGGTTAGCTATCTAGCAAATTCCAATTCTACTTTTTTTGGGGGGGGATCTCCAGGGCAAGAAAGCAAGGCTGAGGTTTAGAAATGAAGCGTAGAAATGAAGGACAAAACTGAAGAAGTCGTTTGGATCACGCGTACCCAGTATGAAGAAGAAGAAGAAGAAGAAGAAGAAGAAGAAGAAGAAGAAGAAGAAGAAGAAGAAGAAGAAGAAGAAGAAGA